>JAPZDY010000009.1:12433795-12444883 GCA_029783645.1 Ctenochaetus hawaiiensis | reverse complement strand
AGTTGGATCACAGGAATATAAATTGATACATCGATGAAGTAGATGAATCGTTACACCCCTAATATTTTTGTAACAAATTTTTCAGCAAACATCTGGAGTACAGTTCTGATAGAGCTGCATTGGAAATGAAAAAAAAAACTTCTGCTGAAGTTAAACAATTGACTCAACAGTGGTATTTATAGCAGTCATAAAAAGCAGAAGGGAAAATACCAGGATTACTACTCGCATTGCTTGGTCCAGGCACCTGGGTACTGTCGCTATAGTGAAAGAAAGCTGCGGGATTAGGAGCTGTCTACAGCATAGTGACAAAGGCCTCATATCAGGTCAGGACCAAGCAGCAAAACATTAGTGACAGCAGCAACAGTAGCCTGTTTGGTGACCCTGTGCCACGGCCACTTGTGGCACATCAGTCAGCACCCATATCTTTCACTCATTACTGACTGACCCACTTGGCTCAATGACAATGTCACTTTTGGTCACCCTTGCAGGCTGGCCCAGGGTGTCACATGGAAACTATTTTCCATACATTTGGAAAACGACAATCGCTGGAGTGAGAGTGCTCCAGAACGGAGATTTCCGACTGCTTGTAGGCCTATTTCCGGGCCAGGGGGAAATCAATCCGGCCCTGATGGTGACTTATGCCACTCTGCTGGAATGCCAAGGGTTCATGCAGGACTCTAGTAAACACACACACATATACACACACCCAAACAGAGCTCCAACCAAGGATAGCTGTGTTAAGCTAATGGAAAAAAGACAAGGTCTGCCTGGGATCTTGTCTTGTGACTCCACATCCAGCCACAAAAAGCAAGGAATGGAGGGAGGAGAAATGTGAGAGTGTAGTGGAAAGAAAAGCAAAGCCAGTGTGTGCCAGTAAACAAGCTCAGGGTGTGCGTTCTTAAATCACAATGTCAAATTTTTCCATCTGCAGACCAGGACAGAAAAGCGAGGGGCTGGGAGAGAGTATTCCCTGTTGGAATGTTGATGGCAGTGTGTTTCTAATGGAACAGCTGTTTGAGTTTGGAATAATTTTTTCATCGTAATGACACAGTCACAAGGGGAGAAATCCGCACCAAGTCACAAACAAAGACAAATAACAGACTTACAAAGCATCAACCAAATCTGAATGTTGTTCTCTGCTAGTGTTTCAGCTTCTATTACCTGAATATTTTGAATTAATGGTCCTAAATTCATTATTTTTGGTTAAGTCTCACTGGTGTCATATCCAGCAAAAGAGTCAAATATTTCCTTCTGCGTTGGTGGAAACTAAAACAAAGCAAAATTATAGTGAACACTGGATTTACATTTGTCAGAGCAACACCATAAAACTAAATTAAACAATATCACAGTTACTCTAAATCTACTGGATTTATAAATGTGCAGTTGTTGGAAAATATATTTTTCATTTCAACTTGTATGTTAATATTGTATTAATGTTCTGATTACAGCTTGTCCCTAAGAGCCCAGCAAATCTAAATGTAAGTAAAACCAATTAGAAAAACTGCTTTAAGCCTTTAATGCGTCATGTTGGGTTCAGTGACAATATAATTAATAATTTAATCACTGCAAAGCACGCTGCTCACATATTGTATAAACAGTACTATCAGAGAACTAGCATTCATAGGCTGAAACTAACCACCAGCAATATACTGAGGTATATATGACAGTTTTACCAAAACATCTACTAAATTTTGTCAGTGTTTGAAAGAATTAGATTTGTGATTTTAACAGTGTAGTAATTGTTGTAAAGATTTCATAATATCTTGCTAATGAACTACAACATTACAGTATTATTTGATGAGTATTCCAGACAATTTGTATTCAGTTTAAACTGTGAGTGAGACAGATGGAGAGTGGGGGAGTTCGTGACAGTCAGACAGCTAAGAGAAATAGGTGGGGGCTGATCAATAATTACATTACATAGATAAAACAAAGATGAGAGAACTGCATTCATAAATCTCACTGCCGGATGAAAAGCTTCAAGGCAGAGTACTCACTGATGAGGACACACAAGTGCCACTCTGATTACACTGATGACTGGCAGAATTAATATATTAGCATTAAGCACCATCTTTCCTGTTTCCCTCAGCTCATTTAGGGTTAAGACATATTGTGTAAACATGCCAGCTGCTGTAATGTTCTCCCTACCTGCCTTTGTAATCCTGTCTGCTATCTACCTAAGAGCTTTGGCTGATGAATGAGAGGCTGCTTAGATTGTCGCTGTCTTTGGAAATCTTGCACTAATGACTAGGAGGAAAAGTGACCTTTACTCTGGTTGGAGTGGCCATGAATAATCTCTCTTTCTTACTAAAGACAATACAGTCATTGCACAGGATTGAGAGCTGCCAGCAAGGAGAAAAACATACTGTATCATAAACTCAGGTGTAATTTTGCCTTGTGCCAAACTGTCTGTACACAACTCAGCGCACCATCTGGAGATAACTTGACAGTGAGTAATGGCAGAGTATCATTACTTGTAGTGCCAGTTATTACAGAGGTTTGAGAGCTAAAAAGCCAGACTAGCAGGGCGAGCTGACCCAGAAAAATGATGACACCCAAAACAGACGGATTTGGTCACTCCAAATCCTCTCTCCAATTTTAAAACGACAGTTTGCCATTAATGCCTCAACCTAAGAAACAGTCCTCCACAAAACCAACCATCACTGTCATTTTTACATTTTAATTTTTGTATGTATTAAATAGAGGAAATGTAACATGTTAATTAGTGAGCTCTGGAGGTGTCAGTAGGTTGCTGCTAGGTAGATTGTTACCTTTGAACAAAGCCAGTTCGCCTTGTTTCCAGTTTTTATGCTGAGCTGAGCTAACCAGCTGCTGGCTGTTGCCTATGTTAAAAGTAAAATATGACAAACCTACACATAGAAGGTTGTTTTTAAAGGTAACTGCAGGTCACGGAGGCTCCAAAGTGGAAACAAGTACAAAAATAAACTTACTACATACACAAAGTGCCAGGGGAACCTATTCAAGTGACCTAATTTCAGCTACACTCTCTCACACTCACTGAATAAGAGCATTTTACAAAGTATTTAATTTTGGTGCAACAAACAGATACAAATAACATGAAAATAATCATATCAGCCAAACAAGGCAAAGGCAGTGTCCCCGTTAGATTTAAACGCATAACAAATTAATGACTCACATCATGATTTTCAGTATGAGAGTGAGTGTGATTTCCCTAATTAATACGATAACAAAACAACCACTAAATAAATAGCAACAAACACAGAGAAAACTGCAGAGGCATGCTGGTTGTCATTTATACTTGCAACATAGCATAATATCCACATAGGAAAACACCATAAACTATCATTTAACGACGAAAGCATTGGTTCTTGTACTGTGATCAAACTGTCTGTGCGTCTCTCTGCCTCTCTGGCTTTCTTTTTTAACACAACAGCAGGTGGTTGGAAACTGTGGTCATTGTGCTACAGCCAAGGAGTGTGTTAGTGTGAGTGCAAGATTAGAATCCTGACAGAGCACACACATATAAGACAATGCTGTGCCCAATGCTAAATTGTAATTAAAATCCAACCACAGACAGGGTAATTACTGCTGTGAGCGCTCTGTATTCTTGGACAAAAAGATTGTGCTCTTGCTGAAATAAATAGCTTCTGATCTCCATTTTAAGGCTGTGACTGTGTGGAGAAGAGCGCGGGAGAGAGAGAGACAGAGATGTGTATTTGTGTCTATGTGCATAGGCAGATTTTCCTCAATGTGACTCAGTGTCTACACAAGACAATCATAAAGTGGCAAATTATTGTCTTGAGTATTTGCCCAGCTTGTTTGGCAATCGTTTGGTGGTTATTTTTATGTGTTTCGTTGTGTTAGCTGTGATTTAATTAACAGTGTGTAATTTTATAACCTGGATTTCAGTACTCAGTGTCTAAAAAACAGTTCTTAGTTGTTCCTCAGAACACCATACTGTGTTATAGCTTTGTAAAATCCATCCATATTGTCTTATCTTTTCTGCCCACATGGTGGATGAATTATTATACCACACAGATATAAACACCCAGCCGCTCATAGCAGATGCACACAAACAGTGGCCAAATGAAGATTTCCCAAATGTAAACAGAGACATTCATATAGGCTGGCAAGATGGAGTCAATTTATCAAACCATATGCTAACAATTTTATTCAAGCACTTTGACCACAAATGCACTGAATACTTGCAATGAATCTTTGACAGAAAACATTTACTATGAGAGATTAAAACAATTAATTCATTTCAGGTCAGTACTGAGTTCAACAATGTCATAACAGGCATTCAAAGCTTTTTTGAAAACCTCAACAAAAGCTTTGAATGTCAAAAAATGACATTAGGTAAAGCCTTAGTACTGTTGAAAGACATCTGCTGACATATTACATATGGATCTGCATGCAGGTGCACAGCAGACATGTCTATAAATTCAGATTAAACAATCTGACTCCAAACTCCAAAACAATCAAAACAAATACAAGAAACACCACACTGTGCCTTTGAATTGTGCAAAGACCAGCCTCTTTTCACTTCTTCTCTAATCTCGCAGATGTAATGGAACCAACCAGCATCATGATAAACAGTGAACTGGTAAATACCAAATACACAGACCATAGAACTCCATTAAAATACAACTAGGACCCTTGGTGCCTGGTTCACAGGGGTCCAGGTTCATACATTGATACTAATGTCACTGTGCTACAAGGCAGAGCTGCGTCAAGTCTCACTGCCATACAGAAACGAATGAACAAAAGTCTTAATTAGTTGATGTTTTCCAACCAATAGAGGCATGTTAAAGTGAAAGAGCCGGTAAGAAAGAAAAGGAGTGAAAAAGAAACAGACCAGTTTGTACATCAGATATAGCAGATCTAATAAAGAATAAATTTGTGCTTAAGAAAAACACTGCTTTAGAAAGCACATGCTGAAAATTTCAAAACTATAGTTATGCAGAAAGCTGTCTGCAGGTTTGTAGGACTAGTGTAAGAAAGTTTAAAAATGGACTTTATCACAATAACAATTATTATTGGAGAGATCTGCGTCTTTGTATCGCACATGGACTGCTGAACTAGTGGTTCAGCACTCTTTTAGAGCGCCAACATCTGAGGACACACCTGTGGGCTGAATTCACATAAGAAAAAATATTGAACCTTGAGGCAGAAAGAGGAATCTGCACGTGCATTTATTACCAACCCTCACCCACCCCCTAAAGGATCATTATCTCCAGTTGAACTTAAGACAATCTGTCCATCAAAATGAGGGCTGACACAGAAATGCACACCTAAAATCAGATTCCTACCCCCTCTATAACCCTCCTGACACCAAATCTAAGCTGAATACTCTCTCCTGATCTATCAATAATTCTGACCTTAACTCAGATAATATTTTTTACAAGGACTACAGTACATCGCACAATGCTGTTTCAGCAGAAATGCATGCTGTTGAGGACTGCAATTGCACAACTCGTGCTGATGCTGCAGAATGTGAAGGTGAGTGTTAACTCCCTGTAATGGTTTGATAGATTCACATGCCACAGCTGTGTTGGTCACATAAGTTATGTAGGGGGATGCAGGATGGCAGCTGGCCTGGGGGGGTAGCGATGTGTTGCAGTAACTCAACACAAGCGTATGCCACGCCACATCAGTGGATAATTACATTTACTAATTTCATGGTGTCAGTCCAACAGAAGCAATGGAGCCTGACAGGTCTGAGAACAAGATAACCTAGTGTCAGTGCCTTTCCTTTAGGAAGAACAAAAGCTTTAGACTTTACCCAAAAGGCTCAGAGAAAGCCACACCTCTTGCATTTTGAGTTGTGTCTGCTGCTCTTTAGGTCAACCTGAACAGAAAGTTTTCTTGAATGATAATAGAACTGTCAACTCGTTACACTCAGTTTCCATCTTCTGTTTAACATTGCTTTCTCTCTAAAAGGAAAATTTAGTTTTGCCTAACCATCCACTGGAAACCAAAGTATCTGTATGCCGTGGACTAATGAACACTCCAGCTTGTGGCACTGCATTTTGGGCAGCGCTTGAAACTGACTCATCAACATAGTGGTAGAGGTTCAAAATTTCTCATATTACAGCTGAAATATGTTCCAGAAAACATTTAAGGCGGGTAATAGGCAAAGCAGTCACAAAGTTCAATGGAGGGAAATGGAATTTAATTTGTTTTGCTCAATTGAGCATCACTGGATGAAAGTCATTCTCATTATTAGTGGAATAAATAAAATGTATCCAGCCACTACAACTATGATTTGATTGAAGTGGAAATGACACAAGCCCTTAGCAGAAGAAAGGGATTATATAAACTATGTCAAAGACATGCAGAGGAGCTTAATTTATTAATTCTGATCGCTGCAGGTGGGAGAGAGCACTCTCCTGTTGTGCTTTGCTCTTTACCCATGTCTTCTCATCCTGCATCTCCGCAGTGTCCGAGGTCACTGAACCAAAGATTACATAACGGCATGATCATTCACTACGGATCACTCCACTATGCATCATCCCTTCTCCCTGCCTTGCGGCACACTGGGTGGTCCACTGAAGTGAAGTCATCATATGCATCCGTGTAACAGGAGAACACACGGATGAGGAGAGAAGGACGGGAGTGGACTGGATTGAGGCAGTGTTTCAAGTAGAGGGAGAGCTGATGAGAAGGAGAAAGAAACGAGAAGAAGGCAGTGCTGCAGAAGAAAGATGCTCAAGAAACTGACAGACTGTAAAGCCATTACATAAGAGGATTTGATTGAGGACAGCTGTCTCTTGCCCTCACCACTACTCCTGTTCCTCTTCCCACTTATATGATGCATGTCACTTTCTCCTTCAGTTTTCTCTCTGCTGATATTTTTTGACTTTGCATTAATAACTCTTTCCTTTCTACTTCGTTTTCTAGCCTGTCTATTTTTACCTCATGTCTCCTTGAAACAGGTTTGAGAGCATCATTATGTCACTCATCTGATGCTTTTGTGACTAAAAACATTGCACCCTTTTCACCAGAACACAAAAAAAAAAATATATATATCTTTACTTATGTCTCCTGACTGAAATACGTGCTAAACATGCTGTGAATCAACTCACATATCAAACAGAGCAATCTGATTGAAACAAGTGTAAATATGGATATAACTTCCAGATATCCATCCAGACACTCTATCATCACTCCATGCAAAGTTAATTTTAAGTCGGTGTTAGGCAAGAGCAGGGAGAGATCAACCATCCTGTGACGAAGTGGAACTCACAGGTGGATGCTGAGGTGTGATAAACATTAGAAGCACTGCTGACTTATTATTGACATGTGTGGGTGCACGCACACATACACACACGCTGTCCTTTAATTCATAATGGAGCTGTACTAATGTGTGGCCCACTTCAAATTAAGGATCATTTACTCTGTCAGCAACACAGTACACAACATCTCTACCTTTTTAAAGAGCGAAACCTTGAGAGAACCAGGGTATTTTTTTATAGGCCTTCTTCATTTGGTTGATAGTAAAGCCATCCTCCATGTTATAAAATGTCTTTTGTACCCTCTGTTTCACTCTAGAGTGTTTTGGTACAACTTGAATTCCTGGTTGCCTGGGAAAAAACATCTCATTTATTATGCATAGTATAGAGAGCACAGTGTACTTCCTACAGCCTTGCTGAGACAGAGATGAGAAAAGTGAGCATGAAAATCAAAGCAAGGGAGAAGGAAGAAGAGAGAAAATGATTGACCACAAATGTTATCTTAGTCTTGGTCTTACATACAACATAAGCCTTTGAAACTTCTCTCTACCACCTCATTATTCTCTGCCTTGGAGGAGCCTGCTACCTGGGAAAACTGTGCATCCCTACTGTTGATGAAAGAGGGTTAGGCAAATGCTCCACATGCACAGATAAAGAACTGATTGCAAAAAGAGAGGCCTGTTAACTTGCTGTGATGATAATCAGAAGACAGTACAGATATGTTTGATTTTAAGGAAATGTCTTTGGTCCTTGCAATTAATAATCCAAAGTCATACAGTTACTTCAGACATTGGTTATAGTGTATCTTGTTTTTTTTCTTCTTTTTGGTGGTGTTGGTGTTGGTGTTGGGCTGACATGAACAAAATAACAGGTAATACCTGAAAAAATCCTCAGTATCACTGCCCTACATTCTGCTTAGACATAGAAGGTACTGAAAAAACAAGACTTTCTAGTTGGGCGACAATGCCTGTCACAAGGTTTATTACTTCCTCATTGTCTTATTGTTTTGTACATATACATTTCATTCCATGCAGAAAAGCTAATAAGTACATTCAGCACTTATATATATATATAAACAATACTCCTGTTGTTCTGACTGCTAAGTTGCTCCAGCCGCAGGGAAGTCATCCACAGGAATCAAAGCTCTTCCTGTTAAAAAATACTGCAAAAGAACAATTACTTACTACAGTTGCAAATATTTGAAATACTGCAAAAAAATTATCATTCTATGAAAAAATCTTATTTTAATGTTACCTTGGCAGAAAATTACTTGTGCTCCAGACATTCTCTTGTAGTAGATTAATGCAGAGCTCACTGAGACAAACCCAAGTAGCAGCAGAAGTGTCCCCATAACAATTTTGATCTGCTCTGATGCAGGAGAAGATGGTTATACAAAGTTGAGGGAAAACATAATGCTTTCATGAAAGACCTTACATATTCTTATCCAGCATTTGCATTACAGTGGCACTTACCCCAGATGTAAAGCACTGGTTCAGGGTGGCTCAGGTGCTCAACCATGCAGGAAATCTTTTCTCCTGCAGTCTGGGCGTAGTCCAAATAAGAATGGATCTGGTAGTACCATTCCCCATCAGGCATCACTTCGGAAAAACTGACAGCTGAGGTAATTTTCTGGCTGTTCCATAACCACTTCACTTTGATTTGTTTTGGATAAAAGTTGTAGGCACTGCACACAAGCATGGACCTGTGCTTCACTGAATTCAGCTTAATGAGTGGTGCAGCTGTAAGATTTCCTGAAAAAAAGTTTGTATTTTATGTATTTTTGGAATATTATTATAAAAAACATCACCATGTTCCCTTTTTATTCACACGATGAACAATGTCATATTCTATATCTTCTAAACCTGGGCCTTTGAAAGTACAACTAGCATAAAAATGCAAAAAATTCTCATCTGAAAAAACTATAATAAAAAGAGAGAGAATTATTAATCCCAAATGAATATAACCTAACATTAAAAAAAATTGAAATTTTACTGATTCATTCAAAAAGACGAGCAATGTTACTTACCCAGACTGAGAAAAGAGAGAAGTACACAAAAAAGAAAATTACTAATGTACATGTTTTTACATGAATATAAATCTACCAAGTAAAGCGGCTCTGCCCTACAGCACTTGAGAGTTTATAGGCCAAGCAAATGTGTTCACTTAAACTGAGATGTTATCACAGTGACAAAAACAGCCCTTTGCTGTGTGAAAACTTCTGCTGTTCACTTATTGCAAGGATCCCTACAATATTATAATATAATTTATAATATTATTAAAAACTTAGTTGTGGGTTTGGATCATCATTTATCATCACGTTCATTTTATTAATAAAAGAAATCAATAAAATTGCTCTCACAATACTACACACAATCAAAAATGTGTTGCAGTTAGCAGCAGGACCTGTTTAAAAAACTATTTCTTGTTGATGCTTCAGGGGAAAATGCTTCCAGGAAACTTTATTTTCATGCAGAAATGTAATGCTTTCTGCATCAAATTCAGTTATCAAATTACAGCTACTAATGAAACGATTACGTTGTTATTCTGTTGCATATCTTCTTGGCAGTGCCAAAGTTCATGGAGCAGTGGCTGAGGAGTTGTGCTTCCCTAAACTAAGGGAAGGATGCATTGCTATGCATAAATCAAGTAAATAATCAAGTACTGCAATATTTAAAAAAAAACAACAAGTATTGTGTAGGCATTTTGTGGGGATGGGATGATCCAAATAATGCATGTGAATATTAACTTTTAAATTCAAAAAGTGACCTCATCAATGTCCCAGCATCCATGTTAACTTGTTTTTGTTTTCTGAAAAACATACTTTTTAGAGACAAATATTCACAAACTTGTTAATATTTGTTTTTTGGCAAGGACCTCATTCTCATGTTAGAATGTCAACATAACTCCTTAAATTGACTGCGATTTATCAAGTCAACTGAGTTTTTACTGTGAACTCAAACCAGAAAGTCTCTCAAAGCAGATTTTTTTATTGTACTCAAATGAGGACAAATGGCATCACAACAGAAAATCACATGTATTTATTGTAAGTTGTCTGACAAAAAGTATAAAAACACATATGTTGAAATCTGATCAAGTTAAAAGTTTGGCATGAAACGGAACAATTTTTCCCAATAATAGCCGTCTGAAAAACCTACAACAATATATTTATACTAACAGAGTGGGTCAGATTTTTTTTGTCATGTACATACCCTTACAGAAAATTCTCCACAGAGTTAGAGATTGTCACAGAGTCATGTCATTGTAGAAAAAAATTAAAATAGCTTTTTTTACTCCTAATAATAAAATTGTTTACATTGAAAACAGGCACACAAAAACACACAAGAATAAAAACATTATTAAAAGCCAGAAACTAGACCTGTGGCAAGGCTTCTTAGGGTTTTGCATGTAATCAATTTAATTCTTTAATTTGTTTGATTCTAAAAGCTACAGGCAGCCAGAGTCAGAAAGCCAGGATAATGTGATGTGGTGTGTTTTCTGACTTTTAATGAGCTGGAGGCAGGAAAAAGATCATTTGCTGATGCCAGAGAACAAGGGATTACATTAGTCCAAACAACCCGCTGTGAAGGCAATGATAATTTAACTCACTAAATATTACAATGTAATTCCAGTAAGTTATAGATGTTCTTTATCTTGACTGAACTTGAACCAACCTGAACCTTTGAGGAGGACATAAGAAACAAAACAAAGAAGGGTTAACTTTGGACAATCTTACCAACCTTCAACCAATAAATTCTGCCTTTAGATTACTTCTATTACTACTACTACTACTACGACTAATGATAATAATAATAATAATAATAATAATAATAATAATAATAATAATAATAATAATAATAATAATAATAATAAT
>JAPZDY010000009.1:12410831-12425951 GCA_029783645.1 Ctenochaetus hawaiiensis | reverse complement strand
TGTGTGTGTGTGTGTGTGTGTGTGCATTTGAAGCTGTTTGATTTTGTTGCTAAAACATTTGCAGACAATCTTTCAAGTTACTCCATGCCTAACTGGGCTTACTCACAAAATGTTGTGCCATAGTTGCACAAGTTTGATTTTTTTTCAGTCAGTTCCAGCTTGTAGCCATTTTGTGCTTTCTCTTTAAACTATCTTGAAAACTTCCCTCTGCCTGGCTTATCTACACGTGAACCTGAGGCTTTCAGCATCTTGATTGCTCACAGCTGCATGTGCCTTTCTTTCCCTCTGACTATGTTTCAAACATGTCTGCTGTATACTCAATGTGATTTACTCCACTAAGCCTGTTCAAATAATAAAAAAAAAGCTTTGTATGTTTTGACAAGATTACTAGAGGTATTCAATTGAATCAGCGAATCTGCATGGAGGTGGGTGAGTCTGGGAAGCCTCCTGTGCCTCACATGGTCCTACTTTGTTTCCTTCTGGCAGGTGAAATGAAGCAGCTGGTAACACATTGTTTTCTCCATGAATGGAAAAAGAGTGATAGGAGCCACAATTCAAAGGGAAAAGAGCTTTACAAATTTGTGGAAAACATAGAGAAATGCAAAATATGACTGAAGAATGACACATTCCTAAAGTACTTAGTCAAACTCCACCAAAAATGATCAAAGCTACATTCTATATTTTTTCAGACTGCTGAATTTAAAAATTGCAACTCAACTAACAGACAAAAGTGCAATTTATTTCCTGCTAGTCTCAGCTAAAACAGAGTACATTTTTTTCAGAGAGGAACTCCTACACAAAGTTCTCCTCCTACAAAATGCACAATCCATTTTCGCAGGCCAAGTCAGGACAAAACTATGTTTTATGAAAAAAACCTTAGAATCTGAACAGTAAAACATCTGTAGGTTAAAATAAAAAGAGAGGGAAAGCAAGACAGACACAAAGACAGATTTTCTAGAAGAGTCAGATAGACCAAAGATTCAAACACAGCATACAAACATCAGGAACATGTAATTGAATTCCAGCTTGTGCCCCTGCTATATAATATCTTGGTGGTAAATGGCCATGGGTTTACTATTTCATTGTTCCATAATCTGAAACCCCACCCAGTCCCCCATCTCATCAGGCAGCAGAACTTGCCAGCAGAAACAGTGATGGATTTGGCCTGAAGACAAAAAAAATCATAATTTGCCTAAAAATGCACATTGTTTCCAAAAAGATTATGACCCTGCGAAAGACAATTTAATGCATTGATAAATGTAATGCTGATGTTGCAGTATCCCAGAAGAATGCATCACAGTCAGACACAGATAGAAAGTCATCAGCTGGTGGAGCACAGACAATTAATTTTTTGCAAACTTGTGAGCAAACTTAAAAGTACCACCAAGGTTTCAATTGCCTGCACAGTGGGTGCTTGCTAATAAACGAACAGGCCTTTCGCTGGAAAACCATAGCAGACAGGTAAACTAAAGCAATTCAAATAATGGCGTGCCAATACACACCACACAGACTGCAGGTAACGAACTGAGGACTATCAGTAACACAGAATGGTGGGATCTAATATATTCATACAGAATTGACTGTTGAAAGATAATCTGCACACACAGGTACAAACCACAAGAAATTAATACAATTTGTTGCTGCATTACATGGTTCATTCAGAAAACATCCGAGCTTATAACAGTTGAGTGAAAATACTGAGTGGTCTATGGTGGCTCTGGACAGATGGGTCTTTTGATCTGACAGTTTTCTTGTGATGACCCTCTACATCATTGAGATGATAAATGACGAAAGCAAACAAACATTTCCCCTGTCGTCTAACAGGGCAAAGATGATGGGTCTTGTTTCCTCAGTCCAAGCCCCAAAGCTTCTTACTCAGTAGCTGATTTGGCAAGTGGTGAGAGTATTTCAGATGCTGCTCAGGTGCAGAAAAGATGCTAAATGTTCTTTAACCACTGAACGATTGGTTAATCAAAGAGTAAATTGCAAGATAATTGATGAGACGCTAAAAGCTATGCTCAGTGTACTCTGAAAATGAACATCAGAATTAATTTTTCATAGCTTAAATGCGAGATTTGTTGAAACCAAAGATGTCATTAGACAATATTCAGAGATGATGGTAATGTACCTTGTGGAGAAGCTAGTTTTCAGTGTTCTAGCTTTGGGGCACATGAGACAAAGATACTGAAAAAAGACATTTCAAAATAGAAGCAACAAAATTAGAAGAGCACTTCTGATAGAAGGCACATTTAACTTTTTGTTATCTAATTTGAGTTTAATTGTTTTTGTTCAACTAGGACTTAAGGGGATAGTTCAAAAGTTTGGGAAATACAATTATTTGCTCTCTTGCTGAGAGTCTGAAGATGATCGACAATATTCTTATCTTATTTGTAGAAATACATAGCTGGAACTAGCTATATTACCTTTTTTTTTAAAAAAATGGGAAAGTTTTAAAAAAAGCTAGTGGGGCTCTGACCAACCAGAACCAGTAACATTCAATTACTAGCATGTTAATCTTGTTTTTTTGATTATTGCAAAAAAATTAAAAAAGGAACAATCACTGATTTGCATATATATGTTGAATGCCACAGTGCTGTATGTAGCCCCACCTTAACACACTGGTGTTTGAGCAGATTGAATGAATGAGCTGTAACGTATTTATCACTCACACAACTGCACAGAGGTGCTAGTAGATATTGTAACCATTGGACAGAGCAAGGCTAGCTGTTTCCCTCTGTTTCATGTTTTAATGCTGGGCAAAACTCTGTTTACATGTTAACTGTTACATAGTGTGATCTATGTATCAAAATGCTAGGTATATTGTGGGGATGCAGCATCCTAAAACTGTCTCAATGTTTTTATATCATCTGTGCATGCAGGTGCTTCTAAGAATCACTGACCTATAACACAATTACCAAAACAAAATCATGCTTACATGGGCAGACAGAGAGTTAGCCAAAGCAATCAATCAGCTCCTCAATACACAAGCCTTCTCTCTCTCTCTCTTTCCGTCTGTCTTTTTCTCTGTCTCTTCGTGGTCCATCCTTTGACGTCTGGCATATCATCTGAGTAAGCATGTTTCTCTCCATCTGGTGTGTGTGAGCCAGGTCACTGTCTGGCTGAGCTACAATCCTCAGGGAGCAACGAAGGAACAGAATTCTCATTAGTTAGACCACAGTCTCCACTCTAGGGATGTAAACAAGATCTTGGGTCTGGACCTAGACATGCTGTGGGGCATCTCAGCATGCAGAGACACAAACAAACATATGAAAATCCCCAGAGACTGCCCTTACACTGACTGATGTCACCATAATCAAAACAGGTGTCTTACTGTCTCCCATGCTGGAGCAGAACATATGCAGCTTATTATCAGTGCAAGCACCATACTTCATATAAGATCCCTTGATCCCTTTACCAAACACGTTCCCCTCTGTTAGTTAGTTGTTACTTGTTCCAATCCTTACTGGTTACTGAAAAGGCAACAATCAAAGGTGAAACCTATAATCCAGTGACCTTATCTAGATTCTACACATCTCTAAAGTGACTGTAAAAACCTAGGTCCACCATCAAACTATGGTATATGTTTAAGAAATAAGATTCACTATTAATGTCTGTGCCATTGTGGAGTTGAATGTCATTCTTAAATGCACAGAGGGAGCAAAATATATCACACAAACATACAGAATATGAACAGAAACATCTGGGCACTAGAACACTCAGATCCTTGCAAATCATTTGCATGAAAACAGTACTGCAGCTCTGTTTTAGTTGCATGTTTTTTTTTTTTTTTTGTAACAGTCAACTGGATTTGCACTCGTACCATGAGGAAATCATCATGACAGTGTCTGCAATTTGTTTTCTCAGCAGTGCTTCAACTTAATCTCCTTTCGAAGATGAGAGTCTCCTGAAGGGCCTATTAAGGTATGCTGTGACAGAAATTTTACTTTTATCGTCTATTCATGTCTTTGTGGAACAAAACTGTCCACTTCACTAAGAGACTCATATTTATCTGAAGAGGAGCATGATGAACTCATGCTGATGTTTTTTGAGGATATTCAGATTCATGACTTTTATGATGGGTTGTGTAAGCAATGTGCACAATATAACCTCGCCATCAAAGCACATAAATTGTTACTCATCATGAGACCAAGGGAAAGCATAGTATATTGAGATAAAGACAACATAAAAAGCCAATACAGCAGTACAAACATGCCATTTGCAATTGTCCAGACAACAACAACACTAACAGATATATACCTCTTCAATAAATGGTTTTGCTTTACATGCATTTGGAAATCAGTTTCCTTGATTTAGAGACAGAAAAATCCACACACAAACTTCTGCTTAGCTGTTTTCTCTTGTTTCCTGTCTTAATGCTAGGCAAAATTCAGTGTACATGATGATTGTTACATAGTATAATCTATGTATCAAAAGGCTAGGTACGGTGTGGGGATGCAACATCCTACAACTGTCTAAATGTTTTTATATTATCTGTGCTTCTAAGAATCACTGACCTATACCACAATTACCAAAACAAAATCATACTTACTTATAAATAAATAATAAATGATTTCTCTTTGCATGCATTTAGAAATCAGTTTTCTTGTTTTAGAGACAGAAAAATCCACTCACAAACTTCTGCTTTGTCATTTTTACTTTTACTGGTCATGACGCCAAGATATCTCTATCTTCGCGTGTGGGGGTGTGTGCTTACATTGCTTAAAAAAATTATAGATTTCACAATTGCTCATTTGTCAAGTCAATGGCAGTTTAACAGATTAGATTGAAGCCACTATCATCACTACAACAACAGTCACAATAGCCTTTAGCTGACCACAGAGGACAACAGTGTTTTCCATCACCACTGCTGCAAAGCACAGCAGAAGAGCCAATCGGCCTGAGGATAAAATGTGATAAAGCAGCAGCCTGGTAATTATAAGCATGAAACAGAGAAACTACTTAAGGGTCCAAAACAGGATGATCAGGGAAGATAAGGATCAATAGACTTCAGTAGAGGCTGTGGTACAGATGACTCCAATTTCATCCTCAACTAACCTAAGAACTCAACAATGCACTTAACTGGACTGCAGTGAACCGTTTTTTCAGAAAAAAACAAAGCTGACTGAGATAAAAATTTAATGGTAATAACTCTGTGAACCACTATGGTAACACACCTATTCAGAAGCGCACTGGTTTGGGGTTAAATGATGTGTAAAACCTTTATGACACAGTTAAACTCAATAAAACACTTCAGCTGGAACATCTGTTGTTTAGGTTCAGGCAACACTGGAGAGACACTGTCATTGCAAAAGGAGCGCAAGTAATCACACACTGTTATAAATGTGCTACGCCTCTCAAAACAACACTATTGTATGAGAAAAGTATAGACATGATATGCGGGTGCCTATTCATGCAGTTAATGCTGCTCTATAAAAAGGCAGCACAAGCACAGATAAAGGAGTGACAGGAGCAGAGCCGAGTAAAATGCAAACTGTCACAATTGTGCTGAAAACTGAATGTTCAAGAAATATTGTCTTATTTACATCGTAAAATGACAAACCACAGCAGCATTACTTGATCGTGAAGCTGTTTCTGTGTCACTGTGACCTGAGGGGAACTCCAGAAAGCAGATGCTTTCCTTCCTCATCCTATCTTTCACCCTACCCATCTCCAAACAGTTATACTGCTTGTGCATGTGTCTACATATGAAACATGATCAAAAATTGTGCACTGAGTCTGCATTTTAGTCATTTTGCACTGAGACTGAGTGATGCATAATGCATGCAGCAGTTGCATAAGCATGAACTCCTGCAAGCAAATATAAGGAGTACAAAGGTAAAAGCCTTTTATTCCATATGTGACTATGGTAATGTATGGCGGAAAACCAGAGCATGACCTGTGAAGAGAGTACAGTAAAAAATATTTTATGTACATAATAACTTAGCTCACATATAGAATACAATCACGATCCAAACAATCAATCTAAAATAGGTGAACGATTTGTCCTTTACTACAGTGTGCCTACGATAAGTAGCTGCTGCTGCTGTACACAATCTCTCTTGCAGTAAATTGCACAACCTCTCTTGAACACGGAACAGTAGTCGAAAAGAGAGACAACAGCAGCTCCACCCCGCGGCTGCTGCCTTACCGCACCTCGGTCGTAGGAGTTCAATGTGTCTTTTGGTGCAAAACGATACACGCATCACTGACAACTTTGTAATACAGGAAAGTATCGTGTGTTCATCAAACAGAGCGCCTTAACCACTTCCAACTCTTTATCTGCCCAACTCTGCTGCTGGGGGTCAATTGATTTGAAAGAAAGCATAATCAGAGGAAAGAGCAGAATGTAAAACACCACAAAAACCAAGAAAACTTCACTTACCTCCTCCACTGTGAGGGGCATGCAGATGCGATACTCCTTTATCAACATAGTCCTCGTGCGGTGGTGATGGCAACAGAGAGGAAAATGCAGGAAGTCGGACTTGAGTCTTTGAGTCGATCTTGCAAATCAGTTACTTTAATTGAAATAAAAAGTTCAGTGTGACAAAGCCTCAGAGATCCACAAATTACTAAATCGTCCTCACTTCTGCATCAGTAGCACCTCCTGCCACGGTTCCGTTATGCCTGCGTAAGTCTCTACACACAAAGACAACCGAAGTAGCCTGCAAAATGGTCTTCCGAGGGTAAAAAACAAACCTTCTGTAAATAGGCAGTTGCCAGTTTTACAAACTACTCCAGCAGCATCATTTTTTTGCCTCAGAATAGTGCCTGCACCGTATAAAGTATAAGATAATCACACTAAACTCCAAAATAAGTCGCTCAACAACAACAACCGCAGCTTCAAGCGGCGCCTTGTATACGCACGGGTCCCAGATAAGGATTGAGCCTTTCCTCGTCCTCTGGCTCTTAGCTCTTCGCTTTACCGTGTTCACTTCAAAGCACTTCCCCAAAATCTTCTCAGCGTGCCTCTTGCTCCTGTGAGTTTTTGCTGACAGCTCCGTCCAGGGATGCGCAGTGTTGTGGAGCAGCTGCGTCAAGTGAGCGAGAGAGAGAGGAAGAATGAAGAGGATTTGGCCCTTTGCTGTAAAAGCATCACAAGAAACAAAAACGCTGCTAATTTGATGTAGGACAAAAGCAGGTAAAATTACACATACATTGTAGCATAGTGATCTGAATGATTTCGACTGACCCGACTCAATGTTGGCGTTTGCATCAAACACACAATGGGATCTTATTTTTAAAAACGTAAGCGGAAGTCCTTCGTTTTATTCTGGCTCGTTTAACACAAGGTTGCTCTCTCCGCACTAACAGGGCAGGCAAGAGGTTGAGATTTGAATTCACGAAACAGGATCACAGCCTATGTCATAACCATTCATATATAGTATTGTAGCACTCACAAACACTTGGTTGAAGTAAGCCAATGAAATGCAACAACAAAGTTGAGCATTGCGCAACTGTTTCATAATTGTGCACCGGAATTATTTGATTATTTATACTACTTATTATTACTATCGATCATAGCAGAGCCTCCATTTGTATTCTAAGAAAAGCGTAAGGGTACTGAATTTTAAATGTAAATGGTGTACAAAAATATACATGGTTTTGGCTATCTCAGGGCCTTTTTTTTCACTTTGACGCTGTCCTTTAGCGCTTTGTTGCCGGCCTGACCGTAGTTACAGAGCTGACCTTGGTCCTGAACCGGAGCAAGCCATGGTTCTGAAAATTAAGCCAGAATTAAACCCTTGCTGCTTAAATGTTAAGTTTTTCAGATAGCTTTATCCAGTAACATATACGATTTTTAAGATTAACTAAAGATCCTGGTCGGTTTAATGTTTTGAATATATTTGGGTACAATTTTCTCATAATTTATTTTAAGTTGTTACTATCTGCTTTGTTGGTAAATGATAATAGAAATTAGATTTAAGCCGTTCATACGGACAGTCATTGGTTGCAAAGTAATGAAAACTTTACCCAACTGCATTATTGATGTTCTTAATCATATTATCAATGAAGGTTCACTTTATTTAGTCTGTTGGCTTATTGGAAAGCTATCCTCATTTCTGTGGTTCATTAATAAATAGTGAGTCAATTAATAAAACATTATTAAACGTCACGAGTTTCTCACTGAATTGGGCAATACCAAAAGTTAGAAAAGTTCATATTTCTTTTAATTTTAACAGCCTGACTCATTGTTACACAGATTTATTACAGTAATTAATGTCTGACGTTACAAAGTCTTGTCAGTGTTTATAAACCGATTCTGCTCCAGTTGTTTGGTCAAATAACTTGCTTTTTGTTATTTCACTGTACCAATGCATTCATTTGTAATCAATGTATCCACTATTAACCAAGTTACAACGTTACTTAGTTAATGTTAACCTCCCTCTCCTTTATCTGTAGTTATGCTAACGTTAGCGAGCTAATAAGCTAAAATATCAAGCCATTTTGACTCGGTTAGGCTGTGTGGGGTCACTAACCAGTAGTTAGGTGTCCGTTTAAGTTTTGTTTACATTTTACTTTAGGATATTTATATGATTTTGTTTTTGGTATTTCATTTCTAAAGCTGAGTATTTCTATTTCTTGAAACGCTGTGACGTTAGCTGGAAACAACTTTTCAGCACAACTCCGATAACGTTAACCAAATGAACGTAACTATAAGTATAACTGGATACTCACCGGAACCTGTCTTTGTTTTATTTCAGAGTTAAATCGGATTACCCAGGTTTATGGCCGCAGTAGTTATACGCACGTCGCATTATTCTTTATATGTTCATACTAAGCTTTTGGCTTTTTGTCGGCTCGGGACATTTCAAAAACTTAACGGCTACGGAGCAAAAAAAAACAAACAAAAAAAACCAACATGCAGTTCTCTTTTCAAACGGCAGGTGTCACCAGAGATCTTTAGGTCTGCTCAGATTTGTAGTAAGGACGAGGAAGAGAAAGCAATTCTTGAAGAGTGAGTAGTATTCTTTCATATTTTATTTACATACGATATGATACGGTTTTTTTCTGGGTTTGGGGGATAATTAGAAGCACACTAACGTCAATGGTAACTTTGGTTACATAATGCATGTTTATGTTTGATGTTAAAGGGTTTTACTGCCGTTATATTCAACAACATGTGGGTTTATGTTTAATTTTGCTCTTATGTAGATTTTCATTGGCTTCATAGAAGAACAAATGGGTTTCAGGTAAAGTGACTAAATAATGTTTTTTTTTAATTTTGTTTTTTTTAACATCCTGAATAGGCTACATGTAATGTAAACTGATAGGATTAGGTAGTGGTGTGTGACACAGTCACTCTTGGTGTGACATTATAAATATGGGGCAAATCAGCATTTTCTGCTTTTTATCGGTGCCACTCCAAACAGCAATTCAAGAACTGCACTGTGGGATAGAACTTTAGCAGAAAACACAAAATAAATGGATAGAGCGAGTGCAGGACTGCCAAATGTAATGAAAAGACCTCAAGATTTTCTTGACACTTTTAACATGGCCTCATGCCCCAGGTCCTTGTTCTCAAGCAGGGAAAACAAAATTAAAACTTAAAAATGTCAATGAATGTTGGCAGCAGTACCTCTCCCTCTCTCCTCTTGACCGCATGCACCAACCCGGTTTGTGGACATGTAGGCAGTAGAAACAGTGAGTTACCATGGTTACAGACATGCTGACGAGATAGATAGATAGATAGATAGATAGATAGATAGATAGATAGATAGATAGATAGATAGATAGATAGATTTGAAAGATTGTCTGTACAGTTTTAGGTCAGACCTACATGGTTTTAATTCACAACATTGGACTAAAATTCTTTTTAAATGTTATTTAAAAAGATGACATCAGTGTAACTAATAAATTGGCTAGGGATTTGGTCCTTGTTTGCCAAAAAGAAACAAAAATACCTGTCAAGTTCTCTGGTATTGTACAGTTTTATCATCATGCATAATGTTGTTTCTTAAGACCATGACATATCCCATTTGATTAAAAAAAACACTAAATCGAGTCAACAGCAGCAGTCTGACAGACTGATTGTTCTTTATTTCAAGTCATGAAAACTAGTTTAATACTACTTAAACTGTCAAAGCTGTTAAAGCAGGTAAAACAAACTTTCCTCTCTGTGTTGTGAAGGAAGGCAATGGAAGTTCTTATGTCTCAACTCAAGAGGGTGCAATGCACTCACGTGTTGTGTATCTGTATAACATTTTTATGTTGTTAGTTTCACAGAAGGAAACAGTGCAGAGGCACCTGCACACAGTCAAATTTATTTTGTAGCCTAATTGTTTTGTGCACAGTACACTGCAAACACCTGAGCATGTCCCAGGATTCAAACTGCAATGCTCACACAAATTTATTAGCATAAACAAAATGAAAAACTTTACACATACAGTAGTTTGGGATTATGATGGACTTTCAGAAAAGGTAAGAGATTAAGGTAAAAGTTTAAGGAAAAAAACAAATTGATCATTTATAGCTAGTAAAATAATTACAAATCGTGCAAATGATTAATATATTAAAAATAAAATATAATTTATATTTCTACCACTTAACTTAAGTTTGTACACTACATAAGACACACTCTTCCTTACAGACACAGTACATGCAGTGTACACATACATACACAAGTACAAACACACACACACCAACAATTAATTAAAGGGACAAACAGCTGAAACCATTGTTTCGTGACGTACTCTATTAAAGTTACAGTCTGAAATCTCCTTAACATACTGTTCTCTAGCTGAATTCATTATACCCACTCACCAGGCAAACACTAGCACACACGTATGCACGTGTGCGTGTGCACACACACTCATACACACACACACAGGCACGCACAAGAAAACAAAAGCAATATTTTGGTCCAAGTTGCCACAACACATTATGCTAAGCTGTTTGTAGTGTCAAAATGATGACGCCTTCGACAGCAGACGCACATATCTGCTCACTCACACACACACACGCAAACACACACACAGAAAACTCTGTTTATTCCAGCCAGTATCAGAGTGTCAGCAGAGAGGAGAAACTGTTGCTAAGAGACCTGGCTTCCTCCCTTCTTGCCGTGCAGCATCATTAGTTGGCCTTTACTGTCACTTTCCCAACCTCTCAGCCCAGTCAGTCCACTCTTACTGTGGAGAAAGAAGCTTATTTCTCAGCTTGTTCAATAGTGGGGGCTGGGCTTGAGCCAAAATTAATAAAGGGTTTATTGGAGCCATCAGTCTGGGAAAAAAAACAAACCTGGTGTTAGATGGGCGTCACAGGCCAGCTTAATGACTGCATTACATTACAGGTGAATAGACTGGGAGGGGGGTCTGGATTGGAGGGGGTGGATGTGTTTTCACGCTTCATTTGTGTTAACAGTGAATTTCTATGCTGATTTAATTCATTTAAAGTTCAACATAGAGGTGCTGCTTTTCAAAATTGAGCTATTCAGTGTGCACATCAAGGATTTTGGTTTAGCTAGCTCAGAACTGTGACTTCTTTGATCCTCCCGTTGCTTGGTGGGAAATTTGTCCGTGGGTTGTTCTGCTTTTCATCTTGTTCTGCTCTTGCGGAGGACACATTAAAGGAAGCTGAACATCCAGACCAGCTGTGGTAACATGCATTTAAAGGCCTCCTAAAAAAAAAGAAAACATTTTATGTTCACTTAATATGAGTGAGGGGGTTGTACAAGAATACATTTTAAAAAGTGCTGCAAAAGTTTGGTGCAGTGGTGTTACAAGAGAGATTTCTGTATTTCTCTTTTTCTTTGTGGTCCTCTCACTGTAAAGGGGGCGTGGCTTAGTTGGCCAATTTGATGTCATATACTTCCAAGCACCAATCAGACTTCAATAGCTACTCCCACACAGTCCCGATGAGTAAACTATGAGTAAATAAAAACTAAAGAAGTTTCTGTAACAACCTTAAACTTTGTTGCTCATAGTTTATATGAAAGAAAACCCCATTTGAGCAACATTATAAGGCATCATTAACACGTTTATATTATATATTTTCTTTCTAATTTTTCAAGATTTTAGTTTGTACCTACTTAAGATATGTCTGACACTTAGTCAGAGGGCAAGAAATCTGAATGCTTAATGTTTGCCTTTAAAATTTATGATGATGTGATTAAGCACATTAACCTGCTTTATTTAGTTCAGACCGGTGAAGACAGATATTAACTAGACAGGACCAATGCAGAAGTAAAAAACAGTCATTGTCATAAGTGATGTCACTTATGAGCTAGGCGTTCAGCAATATAAATGCCTGGTTTTGGCCTCTGCAGAGCAGTGAAGAGCGGCCAGTTCATTAGTGAGAGGAGACGGGTTATAAAGTGGCATGAAGGTGTAAGGTGATTATGTCACATAATTTTGAAAACATGAAGGGTGCTGTTCTCAGCTGTGTGTGTTTCCACCACAGGGAATCACACATTGATGTGACTGCTGCTCATCAACATATGATACATCCTCGAGCACACTACACACACAAATCCCACACTGTAGACAAATACTCACACACACACTCACAAACAACAGTAAACTTATTCCAACACACTTCCTAAGGCGTGTTATCAAATACACAACTGTGAGGTGGCAATTGAGATTCGAGAAGTGACATTCACAGTGACACTGACAGTAATTTAAAGTCAGAATAGTTTTTAGGGATTGTATGAGGTGAGGTGACAAAGTTAGTATGCGGATAAATTGCTGTCTGTAGGTCTGCTGCTGTTGTCAGAAATCTAAAGGGAAGTACATACATTGTAAACTATATGGAGATTTAAAGGGATGTCAAATCAAAAGTACAAAAAGACTCTTCTTGCAGTGAATACAGCAGGATAATTCTCTGTTTTATCCCAGAGAGGTTGAAAAGTTTTCTTAAGGGTGGCTGTGTTGATTTATTAAAACTATTGGAAGATTTTTGTGGGAAGGAGCAGTAGGAAGAAGAATCATGGATGACTGAAAAAGAATATAGAACCATGAGAACGCAACATCAAGTTTCTTTTCCCCTCATCATGTTTGAGAGAGTATAATTCACAAATCGAAGGTGGGTAGATTTTACAAACACAACACTTACAAATGCTCTTCTTCTTTTGCCACATCTGCACTCATCCATATCAATCATGCACATGCAACCTTTTAAAGGGGAGATTGACGCGTCTATGTCAAGACTGTTTCCATGGATACACTGAGATCCAATCCTCTTCTCAGTTTTCCCTAATGCTGGTCTAAAAGCCAAACATGTACAGTAGGGAGTGGTGATGCTTCAGGATGAGCATCACTGAGAAGAAGAAATCACTCAACCTATAAACAAGGTACCCATAATGTGTCTTTTTATCCAGGTAATTTTAACTTCCCATTTCCCAATCTAGTGGGTCAGACAGCAATCTAGGTGTCATGCACATTTCATTTAGAGCAGAAGATTGTTTCTTGCATAATGTATAATGAAATCTCAACTTATTGCCAGTGGAGAGAGAT
The DNA here is from genome assembly GCA_029783645.1 of Ctenochaetus hawaiiensis. Lineage (NCBI taxonomy): Eukaryota > Metazoa > Chordata > Actinopteri > Acanthuriformes > Acanthuridae > Ctenochaetus > Ctenochaetus hawaiiensis. The sequence continues at coordinate 12,412,497 of JAPZDY010000009.1, read as the reverse complement.
TGCTGTGAGAGATGTGGCATCTTTTCTCATCTTGGGGCTCAGCTTGCATTTCTCCTCTAAGATTAAACGACAACCGCTCAATATCACAGCTATTAGGGTGTGATGTTGGAAGGGAGATTAGTGCTTTGAGATGTGCTTGTGTATGTGCATATGTGTTTGCCTCCTCTGTGTGTGTGTGTGTGTCTGTGTGCCTGCTGTACGTGCTTGTGACAGTGTGTGCTAGAATTTTCAGATGTAATGGTTTTGCTATTTCACAGTGGCCACGGAGCATTTTAGGGGTGCTGATCATCTCCTGCTCACTGCCAAGCTGCTGCCTCCATGTCACTATGGAGACACTGGTTGCTATACATCAGCCAATCAGTGCAGAGCAGGAGATGTTACAAAGTTGTCAGCGTACAGATTCTCTGTATTGTTTGGTGTAAGCTCGGGAAGTCAATCCGAGTCTGTTTGTGTCTGTTTTTTATCTCTGAACGATGGACAGAATGTGCAGAATTCAACACAATGTTCTCATTATTGTAAAAAAAAAGTTTTCACCCCTTGAAGTACCAAAGTTGTTTTGTCAGTGAAGGAATCTTTTAGAAAAAGTTTGGCATCACACATACCAATTAAAAAAATAATAACTGACTTGGCACAGGTAGCTATAAGTAAAAATTCACCTACTTGCTGGATAAAGACTTATTCTTTTCTTTCTCTCTCTTTCTCTGCCCTATTTCCTGATCCTTTAGTCAGTTTTGTGCTACCAGAACAAGAGAACATGACGTAATCAAACCATAAAGAATATGAGGAAAGCCTTCTATAAAATTAAATAGGTTAAGGGCTTTAGCTATCTATTATTTTTCCCAAATGGTCCTGGTAATGATGTAAGAAACAATTAAAAATGAACTGAAGAAAAAGTAGCATTACAGTCCACATATATACATTAACAAACATTTATTAACAAGTAAAGTGAGGATGACTCACAACAAAACCAATAATCCCAAGTCTAACAAAAATCACATCAAACAATATTCAAGCAGAGTCCAGGCTCCCACTGGCACATCTTACAGCTTGCCCCATGGCTTTCATCTTCAGGCCCAGATGAGATATTAAAGGCACCTGGGTGCGGGTGGCACCTGGAGAGAGAACAGGCAAAAAAACAGCATAAACACCACAGGAAGTAACACCTTCTCAAACTGAGCTGAATTTAAATCTACCAATGTTTTATTCAAACTGTCAATTTGAATTTTCATCGTGACTTTCTCATTTAATTTTGATCTCCATACTGTACTGTTATATTATGTGCCATGTTCATCACCGTATAAGTAAGCAGGTAACTTAATATATTGTTAGTTTGAAATAGTTGGATGGTCAAAAATACAAAAAGAAGAAAACTATTTTTTACTTATGTGACCAATAAATAGATAGTGTTTTTTTAGAGGATAGCAGAATGATTAAAGCACAGCAAGAAGAAGCTGAAAGAAAAATGAGAGCAAAGAAGAAGATCTAGGGGAGAGACGGGGGATGAAAAGGGAGGAGTGGGAATAGTTCAAACAGGCAAAGGTGTGAGAAAAAAAAGATGGGAAAGGTGAGTTAATGATCCTGCAGATGGAGGCTAATGAGTTCATCTGAGTGGCTCTAAGGTGCTGTCTAGACTGTGATGAAAGTTACACACACACACACACACACA
>JAPZDY010000009.1:12392107-12410145 GCA_029783645.1 Ctenochaetus hawaiiensis | reverse complement strand
TGCATGTTTAAAGTTGAGATCAGAGGCAGGCAGTGATTGTGGAGGGGACAGAGGTGGGGTGCATGCCTTATTGTAAAAGGTTTGTTGTCTTTGAAAGCCGAGCTTACTCACCTGCGTCAGCCCTAAATGAAGCAGATTAATAATGCAGGCACCTCACTCCTCCGAGAAACACCAGTGATTGGTTGGAATTCTGGCTGTCGCTTGATGTGTTTCGCCTCTCCTGTTTCACTCCAATAAAAGCAGTGTACGCACACATACACATACAGTTGATTATACATGCATGTCACACTTGGAATGACATACTTAGAGATGTGAGGAGGTATAAAAACACGTGACATGCACACACAACTGCCCAGACAGAGGCAAATGTGACTGTCGCTGTCAGTGATGTGTCTGTTTCTTTATGGACATGCTCATCATTTGTCTTTGCCCATCTAGTGGAAATAATGAGCTGAATAATGGCATAGAACAGTTCTTTTTCCACATGTCTTCATGCATCACCCTTCAAATGATCATGATTAAGAAATGTCCAACAATAATAAAGCATAGCAGAACAGAAAAGGTCTAATTTGTCACAGGATGTCAGCTTGACCTCTCTGAGAGCAGAACACAACCCTTCATTTTGAGGAGAGCTGATCATTGTTAGAGCCTGAGAAATGTATCGAACAGATGTGTTTATAGCTGTTTATATGTCTGCCTGTTTGTCTCAGTTTATTGTTGTTTTGGGTGCACTGTAATGTTATGCAAACAGTGTAAAGAGTGAGGTTAGTGTGCTGAACAACACTGGCTTTTGGTGTGATTTGAGTGCTTTTATCTGGACTGAAGCTTGGCCAAAAGTCCAAGCTGATGCTGACTGCTACAGTGCAGCAACAGTCTCTGAATCTTTTTCACCTTTAGATAAAACTGATCCAGTTCACTTAGTTGCGAAACACATAGCAAGAAATTACTTGTATAGTGCCCAAATGTAAAGCCTAACAATATTATTGACCTGTGTGCAAAGGATTTAAAAGCATCATTAATTTCAATACTTAAAAGTATAAAGCAGTTGAGTGTAGCAGCAGCTGTAGTTAAGTAGAAGTGCCAGTACAACAATGTATAAATACTCCATTGCAAGTGTTGGTAGGTAGATCCACATAACATACATTATGTTATTGTTAATATTAATGCATCATTACATAAGTAGCATTTAGATGTTTTGGCTAGCCTAGTGCTGCTACTTTTAACTAACCTAGATGCATTTGGTAATTTAGCACAGTGGTTTCTGTTGTAAGAGGTTTAAAAGAGAAATAAACTAATTAATTAATCATTAAACTAAAAACTCATCTAAAAACCTGTAACAAGGGACTGCAAGTTGACAGTGTATCTTTATAAGGGGCTTTATGTTGTACTTTATAAGCGTCACATATGATTTTTAAGTAAATCTTAGCCTAAAACAGTGACAGAAGTCAGATAATAATGGTTTAAAAAAGTGCACGACATTTGCCTCTGATAAGGGAATTTAAATTATAATATATGGGTTAGCAAAAAATGTAAATAGTAAAGTACAAGTAACTTTGAATGGTACATGGTGCCTGATGGAGCTGATGTACTAAAGAGCTACATTCATTTCTCCGCTTGTTTTGTGAATATTTAATAACTGTAAAGACTTTTTTATCACCACACTTTAAAATAACTTGCTTATTTTTCACAGCCAACATTTAAAATCACAGATGTCACAGCTGTTTCCTTCCAAGGTTAGAGAGCTGAGATTGTGGAGGAATTAAAAGTACAACATAGAGCGAGTGCGTAGACAGAAAACAGAATGACAGCCTATAAAAAAAAAACACCCTGAAGAGGCAGGCAGACAGATGGACTCAAATACATGTAAAACAAGGAGCCGGGCACACACAGCACTCATAACTGTGACGCACAAACTTGATGCAAATTAAGACAAAGTAAAAATAAAACCAATGTCAAAACAGGATTGATCATACGTGGGCGGACAAACAAGCAGAATAAAGCAACATAATGGAAAAAGTGAGCCAGCATTCGTCTCATTCACAGTTTCTTTATTGGATGTCACGCAGCCAACAACTTTCATCAACCCTGAAACAGCTACGCATGTTATGGAGGAAATGCCCTTTAGTCATGGTTGTCACAGCCCGGACGCAGAACCAGAGGAGGCTGCAGGACGGCTGATGGACGCGAGCAGGTCAAGCTGCATCAGTCCAGAGCATTAAGAGACAGGCTGTGTGAAGGTGATGGCACAGAGGAACAGCTTTGTTGTGTTTGACCCCCAAGAGAGTTTAGTTTTGTGGGAGATGTGAACATCTGTGTGTGGGGAAATCTTCTACTCTCTCCTTCTGTTGGTTGAAACAAAAACACACAGATGAACATTGCCCAAAATTTTACTGCCAGTGGGAACTGTATTATTAAGCATTAAATCATTGCATATATTTAAGCGTTAAATCATTGCATAGATTTACAACCAACAAACCAACAACTTAAATAATCTAAATACCATCCTAAATACCATCCTAATGGAAATATGTAGCAGTGTGCCCTTCTCTCCATCCAACTCTCTCTGCCCTTCTTCCTTTTCTCTTTTTCTTTCCACCAGTCTTTCTTTCTCCGTCTCGCATGGTCACCATGGTGACTACGAAGCTCAGACTGAGAAGCATATACTGTATAATGAGAAAAATTGAAATTAAGATTTAGAAAACTTTGGCCGTACTTATGTGCTTTCCTCCCACGTCGCCTATGAGTGAGTCACAGGACTGCATGATGGAGATGAGAGCTTTTACTGAACAGTGAGAAAATTAGAATTAGAATTAGCACACAAGCGGCTTATTTTTTTCCCCTTTTTTTGTAATCTAACTTGAATTGGTGACAGGACTGGAGTATGCATTTTTATTATGTTTCAGTTCACAATTTTACAGTATTGTCAGCACATTGATTACTGACTGGTTAGGTTAGGGCACAAACGTGTCTTGGTTTGGGTCAGTAAAAGATAAAGCTTTGGCTTTAAATACTTGGTCTTGAGCTGGAAAATGTCCTGACATCTCATGTCAATGACGTCAATTTATCACCTGAAGCTTAAAACAAACCGTAGAGTCGAAGTGGTCCTCTGAAACTGGTCTGCTGCTTGGCAGCCGTCTCTGTAGCTGTCACACCATCCTTCGGCTCATTTATGTGCAACTTGACCTACATCATTTGATATGTATTTTAGAAATGTTGAAGCAAAAAACATACAAATCAACGTATCAGTGGTTTGCAAGAAACAAACAAGGCATTTCTTTTTATTCTAGTTGAAGAGCTGGGTGAAGTTTTATAACTGGAGAGTTGTAAATAGCAGACTCCAAATGCAAAAGATGAAAACAACAAGACAGAAAACTTAGTTTTTATCTGAAATTAATTTTAATTTCCTGTTCTTGCTCCTGCTATTGTTTGTTTCCTTCAGAGGGAAAAAAACAACCTAATGGCAACAGGTAATGAAAAACTAAAAAAAAACTTTCACAAGGTGAAACAGAGAAATTACCATTGCACTATTTCTGTTTGCCCAAAACTCCTTGAAAAACATTTTTCCAAAATGGGTTGTTGTCTCCGTGATTACCCGTTGCTAGCTTCGTCATTGTCAGTACTATTCATTTCTTCTCTTCCTGTCTCTGCTCTTCTCTTACATAATAGAAAACACATTATGGCAGCGCTCAAATCTATTATTCCACAAGGGCCGGACTGAATAACGCCTCCATGCTCATCATTCTGCACGATTGTTTCCTGTGTGTGCCTGTGTGTGTGTGTGTGTGTGTGTGTGTGTGTGTGTGTGTTTTGGGCAATAATTGCGTGACCTTTTCTTCCACCTCTCCTCCCTATTGATTGTGAAAACAGACTTGGATTAATAATTCACAAAAAAACAGTGGGAGTTTTGACTACTTCTGTTGCCCATGGCAGCAAGACCAGTTTGCATGTTTACGTGCGTGTGTGTGTGTGTCGTAATTGGCATTAGTGTGGACCTGCAGGCATCCTTGTGTTTGAAATGCATATTATACAGCAACTCCAACCCTCTGAACTCTAAGGCTGCTGATATCATAACTTCCATTTGTCAACATGCTTTTCTCACTGAAAGTTGGATGGGAAAAATTGATGCCACCTTCATGTCTGTTTGGTAAAAATGTTGCTGCAGCTAGCTGTTAGTTAGTTTAGCTTCCTAGCATAAGGCTTGAAAGCATGAAGTAATAACCAGTCCACTGGTAAAAACTTGATTAATCTGTACATAAACACTACTGTGAAAAATGATAAGAAGTTTATTATTGATTATGAGGTAAATAAAAAAAAGACATCTGTTGTGTGACTGTCTGCTTGTATGATCACAGAGACAGTATAAGTTTGAAGAGTTATGATCAAGCATCTAAAACCCCCACACATTTTTCGGTAGTTTTACACTATCGCTAACCAGATAATGATGCCTACTTTACACAGCAATTAAGTATGTGGAGAGTACAGTAGTAGAGAGAAGCTACAATGGCCAAACTTGACACAGCTCCTGGTGAGTAAGCCACTGATTCACCCCAGTGTGCAGGATTTTAACCTTTTTTTTCAAGCTCGATCTTTCCTCTCGTCAAGCAACTGCCTCCATCGCTCTTCTTGTGTACAAACAAGACCTTTAGGGAGAGAGTGTCCAAATAATCTGCTCCATTATGTCCATTTGTATGATTCATCCCGTCTATGACTAAGTGTGGCCATATAAACACTTCTTTTGCCTTTAGACATGCCGGGACGGTCAATTTGCACAAACAGGTTGATTCAAAACACACACAGAGGGAGCAGAAATGTATCTTATTAGCTTTACACACACACATATACAGTCTGAGTCTGCATACGTCATGATTTCTCTGTTTTTACTTCTTTAACCCAAAGCTTCTGAGACTTATCCAGTCATGAGACCCTAGTCTTGGTGTGATGAACACAGGTTGGTGTTTTTAGAGAGGAAAACATTGGCCTCCAGAAACAGTCAGTAACACAGGCATGCAACCTCAGTCAGATCACTGTTTTTAAGTCTATAAAAGTCATCACACACATTAACTGTTTATGAAAGTACAAGGTGAGCATCTCACAGTCTGACATGCATGAAAAATCCTCTTCAACGTCAACCTCTTACATTATCTGTGATACCAAATTAAACTTCAAGTTATATAAGCCTTGTGATCAAAATATTTACCTGAGCTGATAATTCACAGTAACGTCAGTCTTCATGTTCGGTTCAAATTTGAAATTAGACTCTAAAGCTCTTAATTAAAATGTTTAATCCACCTCAGACCACACTGGAGATGTTAATTAATGAAATGTGCTGCTGCAAGATTGGATTGGAATAAAAAACCTGCACATATCATGAAGCTTAGAGCCACATTGCTGAAGACTGCTGTCCATCTTCTTACTCCTCCTCGGAACCCCCCCCCCGCAAAAAAAACAAAAATTATCCACCTCTTTTCTGTCCAGTATCAAAGCAATAAACGTATGTGATATAGTCAAGCGCTCTCAACTCCGAAGACATTTCATCTCCACATCCATGCTCCGTTAGCTCCTTTGCCTCCAGGCCGGAGTGCAGCATGCAGCATATAGTATGTACAGATGAAGCACTGGTAGCATGCTGCACTCTTGCACTGGGTTGTATTGCCTTATTACAGGTCTATCTCCTCTCAACAGTCACTACCGATCCAAGTCATTAGGCAGCAGAGTGCCTGCTTGAGAGAGCAGTGGAGCAGAAAGATAGAGAAAGGGGGTGGGAAGGAGAAAAAAAAAGCTGATAAAAAGAAGGTGGAGATGAACCAGTGGCTCACTGTCACTGCCTGCAGAGAAAGGCGTCAAAGAGGGGAAAGGAAAAAGAAGAGAAGGAGAAAAGAGGAGCAGACTGAGGCCGGCTCAGAAGAGGGAAAACAAAGAAATAGAGTGAATAATGAGGGAAACAAAAAGGGATTGGAGGGAGGGGTGTAATCTGCTGCCAGGCATTTAAGAGACACAAAGAAATAAAAGTGAAGAAAATAAAGGAAAAGAGGACCAAAAAACAAAAATGTACAACAGAAAAAGAAACGGACAAAACAGAAAAATCTAGTTGAAGAGAGAGAGAACAGGGAGTGAAGAGTGTGGGCAGCGAGGAAAAAGAGCGACATGCGACATGATGACGAGGATGAACAGACACTGGTGGAGAGTCAGAGGGAAGGAGATGCAGGTTTGACTGAAGGAAACAGTCAAAGTAGCACTTCAAGCTAACTGTCTGTGTCTCCCTCGGGTGGGAAGTGCACCTCAGTAGAGTAGGTCAACCACCGTGGCATTGCCACTGCTCTCTGTTTCTTTAGACTGAATTTAGTGAGGCTCTTTTTAATCAAAAAATGTACAAGATTAGAAAAAAGTGTGATCAAAATGACAAGCAAGAACAGTATTATTAATAGCACTTAATCAATTAGAGTGAGAGAAAGAAAAATGAAGATGCTGAATAAATGATGATGACCATGTGGCCTCAGACAAAACCATGATTGAAACACCCTTTACCTGGCAAACACCCATTATTTGGGAAAAATCCACACTTCCTTCATCTTTTGATTGACTTTGAAGGCACATGGAGGCAGTTTTACAGTAAAATTGGTCTTCTTACAGTCTGACTGGACTGCTGTGATGAAGTATGAACACGTGCAATGTGTTTTTGATACAGTCAGAACTAACTTAAGCCGCATTTCCAACAAACTTTTGCAGTACAGTGTTCATGAAACTGGTTCCTCACCCGTACCTGCGTGTACCTAAACCCTTGATCTGTTTTGTGTTTCCACAGCAGGCAGTACTCTCCAACGCAGACGGGGTTGTTACAGGGGCTTCAGGGTTAACCTCGTCCAGTTCTCAAGCAGTTTGGAAACAACAGGGAGAACAATACCAACACTTGTGCTCTTTTAACAACTCACACACAAGCAAGAATTTAACTGCTTGCGAGCAAGCTGACATTTTTGTTTGTTTTTTAAAATTGGTTAAATACTGCAATTTTATGCACTTCTTTTAATTATCACTTTGGGCTTGTTTCACTGTTTCCCTCTCATTGTTTTTTTTTATCCTGTTGGCAGAGCCACACAGCTTTTTGGAAGATCACCTTTTCTTGTATCAATCAGTCTCCGTCTCCATCTCTTCTTTTTTCGAAATGTGTAATGTATTTCTCAGTCTCTCATCACTCCCGCCCCACATTGCCCCTGATCATGTCCATTTCATTTCATGCTCTTTTACCTCCCTGTCCACTAGACTTGCAAGAGATCTCACCCTGTAATTGTAAGCATTTTTGCCAGCTCATTCATTCTCCGAAGAGCACAGCTGAATGGGAAATGCCTGCACTGTACTGCTGTGTGTGGAGAATAGTAACAGCTTTGACAGCACTCAGTCAGAGGTCAGGAAAGGGACCGACAGCTTTACATTCATCACAGTGACTCAAAGGACCGGATGACTTCTGAAAATGTCAGTTTTTCTTGTCGAAAATGTTACACAAAGGTGAGAAAAAAAGAGGCTTTTTAAAGAGCCGTGGTCACATGTCAAGAGGTATTTTAATTTACAGTAATATTTCTCCCTCATCTCCTTATTCTTTTAGTTCTTCATTTTCCTCTTCTTTTTCTTTTACCTCTTCTTGAGCTATTTCTTTTCTAATTTTCAAGTAGCAATCAGCACTCATTTTATTACACATTTTAAATATAGTTCTGCAAATAAATAAAGTGCAAATAGGAGACACAAATCTATATTCATACATTATTAAACAAAAAAAAGATACAAGCTGTAAACAACAGTCAACATGCACTTTAAATAACTTGTAAGCCTCCAGCATTAACACATGCATCCACCACCAGTTTCCATGTATTCTACCAACTATATCAGGCATCAAGCTCCTACTGAGCACGAGTTAACAAAAGGCACAAAAAATGTGTTATCCATAAGCACAACACATTTTTGTGTGTGTTATTGTGATTGGCCTCTTATAAGACACATCATTTCTCACATGTATGGAAAAAAAAAACCTATTGTGTCTGAGTAAACAATATAAAACAAAACCATAAAGGGAATCTCATGGGTACAAACAATGTAGGCAGCACAGAGTAAAACCAGCTGTGTCTCGGTGTACGTTTCACCCATGTTGCTGTCATTACTCTAAGGCCGAGGTCTCATGAATGATTTAAGGAGCTTCATGCATCCATTACATCCACTCCCGAAAAGCCCTGTATCGGATCTTTGGAGCATTTCCAATAGGTTTGTCTCTCAATTAAACCACATTTCTGGTTGAGAGGTTCCTGGACTAAAGGGACTCTGTGAACGTGTGAACAATGACACAAGGAGTAAAGACAAAAAAAAAAAAAGTGAAATGTTTTTATTTCCTGGATAAATGTGCATCCATCGACTCCTATCTATCCATGGGAAAAGCTATGAAAACATGCATTGGACAAGAGGCTGTAACTCTGCTTTATTTCATAATTGTGTTAGTAGAAGTTCTGCAGTAATGGAAGCACGGGGGGACCAATGTGATGCATCAGTGAATACAAATCAAAAATAGAAAATTGCTTTGTAGTTTGCACAAGAAGTCATACAAAAATCAAACTGCATTTTTAACCTTTTTTGTGGTAAATAATTTTTATTACAGTTCTTTTGAAAAAGGACACTCATGGACACTTAATAAGAGAATTCAAAAATGTCAAATAAAATACAGTTCAGGTGTATTGTTTACAAGAAATACTAAAGTTTGTTGGCAGTTTGTGTATGAATCTCCTACAAGTTGATTATATTACACATCTCTTAACATTCAGCTATTAATTTAAATAAAAGGTCGACAGCTGGTTTCTGTCCAGCTGAATGGAAGAATTCATGTGATCAGTTTTAATCATATAAAATAGACATTATGATGAAAAAAACAATTGTACAATGTAGCTCTCAGTAGGACCTCAGAGTTAAATGTAATCATTTCTTCTCATGTTCCCCTGTGAAACAGCGTCATTTATGAAACTTTAATTTCATTGCACTGCACCAGCTGAATGACTTCAGGGCCAGAGTGACTCACTGAAAAATAACATATTAGGTGTAGAAGACTGTTTTGCTAACAATAGCCTCTATGGCCCCTGTGTAAAACCTACACAGGAAAAAGGAGCCAAATAAAAATTACTGCTGTCAGGTGAAACCTTGTTTTAATTTGTTCATATTGGCTGTGCAGGAACTGAAAAGGTCGTCTATGATTTGAGCATGAAATTAATTAAAAATCAACATTAGAGAAAGTCTTTCATGTGACAGCATCAAAGTAATTGTCCACAGAGCAGAAAAATACCTAAGCTTTAAGATACTATTTCACAATAATAGGCAATACTTAAGTTTTACCTGTCATCCTACAGCATTGCAAACAAAAAAAGTTCCACACACGTCTCTATTTTTTTTTCTAAATGCTAAAGAAATTCTCAATGGATTTTTATAGTGTATTTTATGAGATGCTATGCTTTATAACCCATGGATATGTGGAAACAAAATCAGCTGACCGTTTGCTAAACCCCTCTTAGTTACTGTTGTGATGCCTGTCCAGTTGTTAACATTTTTACTCAGCACATATGCAGTTTCACTGGATTTACCCTTAAATTCTTAATATTTTTCACATCCATGGTCCAGTTTTTGAACTAAACTTTAGACTAAGGCAGATTTTTATATATTTATTACATGAAGTGCTACTGGCTTTGAAAGCAAGGTTATGTCACTGTGAGGCCTGCTGCATTGCAGATTAGCAGCTTTTGTTAGAGTCGATAAAAACGCTGTTGAACAAATTTTCTCACATTCATCCATTTGTTTTTGGAGAGAGTTGAGATAAAAAAAAAAAACACTATTAAAGCCCTAATATAAACAGTATCCATCTGACAACCATACATACATCACCTCAACATACAGCTTCAAATCTTCAGCTTATCTTTTAGCATAGTAACTAGCTACTGTTACTAAGCCATGCCTGGACTACAGTAGCTGTCTTTGGTAGGGGTTTAGCAAAGAGTAAATTATTTTCTTAACTTTCTTTGTATATTTCCGGTAATGTAACTATTTTTTTTTATGTCTACTAAAAGCATAACACATTTGCTAACATCAAAAGAATAAACCACTGAGGCTCAGCTAATACTGTGGGAAATATTAATGATCGGAGCTTCTGGACTTCATTTACCAGGGGTCTTGAACATTGACCTGAAATAAATGACTGATGTCAACAAGGGAGTATCAGGCAAGTAGTCGCTCTCTGGACGATCAATGGCAGCGATTGATTGCAGAGAGTCCTTGGAGAAAAAAAAAAAGGCTAGAGTGACAGTGGCCCATTATAGCGATTCACTACTTCACTTTAAGCAAAGCTCTACAGTGCAATTGCTCACCGTCATTATCTAGTTTGCTGTGCTACACTTTCAGTCTAGTCTCTTTTAAAAATCTTTTAAATCCTTTTCATTTATATTCCTTTCAATGCTTGATATGATTTATCAGGTCTCGATGTTTATTCATATCTTTCCTGTTTATTGTATTGTTTTTTCTATTATAGGCTGGAAGCCAGAAAACGATACTTACGATACTTTCACTGGTGACGGACATATTGGCATTAACTGCAGGTTTTAACAGTTCAGATGTTGTCAAATTAGCCGCTAACATCCATCTACAATTGTATACTATATTTTTGAAAGTGATTGCAGTACAGCAACAGTGGGGCATTTGTCCCGGGTGTCACAACCCTTGAACTGTGGTCTTCTGTGGTCAAGTCTCAAAGGATGACTCAGGTTTGTTTAGATGTTCAAGTTTTAGGTAATTTTTAGCGTGTTATGCAAAAACAGTTGCTTTTTGGATCACTTGGCAATTTAGTCAGCAGGTCATATTTTAATGTTTTTGTTTGCATGTGGAAAAATCTAATATCCTAAAATTGACACACTTCCGCCGAAAAGCATTGCATTTATGAAATATGTTGTCACAAAACCCCATATACATCAATAAAAACAATATATACACATAAAATCTTGTATGAAAAGATGATGTGAGTTTGGTAAAACGTTGCTTTTAAAAAAGATGCTGTATGGCAGATGAGTTTTAAGCCTCAAATTCTACTTTGTTATTCCTCTGCTCTGAAACACACCAACAAGAAAGAGCTTTCAAAACAATTACTACCTCCAACTGTTTATCATGATAGGACAAAAGTCATTGTTTTTGCTGTGGCTGGTTATCTATCACGAGTCTCTTAATATTTCACTAACATGAACTGAAATCAAAGGACGCGGCAGGTGGAAAATCAGACTAAAATCTTTAAAGCTTTGGAAAATAGCTTGCAGTGATGGTAAGTATGTGGAATAGGACAGATAGTTAAAGGGCTAAAAGATGCAAAACCACTTGTGTTTTCTTGTCATTTTAACCTGTATTGCGTCACCTGTAGCTAATCCAAGGTGTCGGGCTCAGCGTCCATGCAGGTCTCCCAGGGGTTACGAGGCATGTGGGGCATGGAGATGAGGAGCAGGGCGACTCCGCTGAGGATGAGCAGGGTGAAGGAGGCACAGGCGCAGGTAAAGGACCAGGAGTAGTAGTATTCAATCCAGATGGTCTCATCGCTGTCAATCATACGCTTGACGGACTGGCGCATGACCTCGACAGAAATGATGATGCAAAGGCCTGCGTCCCAAAAACAGCAGAAAAGCTCAAGGTTTACATTGTGAGACAGTTATTTTTATTATAACTAAATATGATGCTGGATGGGAGTTGGCACCTAGGGGATGGGAGTTAATTAAACACATACATATCACTTATAAATTTTGAAAATTTTGAGCTATGTAAACTCTATCAGCACTTCTCGCCTCTGAAAAAAGCTGTCTTTGAAAAATCAGCTCTGTTAAAGTAGCTGCATAAAAACTATTCATCACCAAAAGAAAAGGTGTGTGTGAGACGCCTCAATATCAAGCTGTAACACAAGAGACAGGAGTATCACACAAAGCCTGATCTGTGATTCACATCATCCACCATATCTGACCTGCAAAGGCGAAGAACATCCCAGCAGGCCGGAGCAGGTAGTCCCGCCCCTTCCCGAAAGAGAAGATGACACAGAGGGTGCCAAGGATCATGAAGAACAGACTGAAGATGGCGATGGCTGCTGCTGAAATATTGTACTCTAAAGAGAGAGAGAGGAGAGATTAAAAAGAGAGGAAGGATGTGAGAGAGACAGGAAAGAGAAGAGAGAGAGAGGGAAGAAAAACTGTGAGGAGGCAAGAGTGAGCGAGATCGTGATGGGAGGATGAGAGACGGCAAAGTGGCAACGATTAAAAATTGACAGAGTGGGCAGGAACAGAAGGCGAGGTTGCAGTATAGTTTACATAATAATTGTTTCAATATTGCACTCGGGCGAGTTATGACACTGATAATTAGCCTTTAAATTAGCATCACTTTAAAACAACAGTCATTTATCCAAACCGGCAATAACGCCATTTGCATGACAGATAAGATGCTGCAGGCTTATAACAAGATGATTAGAACATCTCGCTCTCTTCCTGTCTGCCTTCCCTCCTGTCTGCTCGTCAGATAAAGATAATCTAGTCTTCCCTTCTCTCTGATGCTCCAGCTGTGATAGAAATGATCCTTGGAGCATCTTTTTCCATTTTAGCATCCCAACTGTGAAGAAACACCGTGTGCAAAATACCCGTAATTCCAGTGCAGGATAGGCTCAGTCCACATCTGGTTGACTGTTTCTGTGTGAGCGTGCACGCATGTGTGTGTGACAGTTTCTTTAAATGCCTTTATGCATTTCAGGTGTGCATGTTTTTCTTCATTTCCATGTGTTATGTTGCATCAACAGATTGCTAGGCTGCCCAGATCTAATTATTTATATCTTGTATTTTAGTCTTTGTAGTTTCGGTCGGTGTAGGAAGAAGTACCACATCATTATCACTGCTGTAACAGCAACCACTGAGCTCCTCCTTCATCTTAAAGTAGACGTTATAGCCTGAGGGTGTTAAATCAGGTGAAAAAGGCAGCTTAAGTGTGCATTACTGGAATGACTGAATTGATGTTGATGTTGTCTATTTCCTTAGACGGTGTTGACTTGCAGTTTTCAATTACTCAGTTAAGAAGTACCACAAAAATGATTGGCCTCAAACTCTCTGCATAATCTCTCAATGGCATGAACCGCACTTGCATGTAACAGGAGATGTGTAACTCATCTCCTCCCACCTCAGGCCCTGAACTCATCAATCACACCACTCTGTCACAGGTAAAAGTTCTGCATTCAAAAGTCCATCATTACAAATAAAATGTCCCTTTCACTTCTCACTAAATGTGAGAACACTGTTAATTTTATTCTTTTACTTTTTTTGTATATTTGTGCATATGTTGAGCTTTTCATCCGGACATTTAATTCATTCATTTTTGATTTGCGTAGTCAAGATTTAAAAAAAATAACTTACGTATAATGTTCTCAACAAATAAAGCTGTCCTTGTTATTCCTGCCCACACACCATGTTGTGTTGATATACCTGATGTAGAATAAAAAGTAACTGTTGAATTGACATGAAGAGATATCTCTCTTTATCGATGATGTTCTGTGTACACGCAAAACACGTCACTGTGAATTATGATCCTGACAACAATCTGTAACTGCCTGCCTGTATGAGTATCTCACTGTGTGTCCTCGTGTTGCTTCCTCTGTGTTACTCAGTGACTAGAAGCTGAAAGGGTAAGGAAGTCCTAATGGGGACAAAGGAGCAGTTTCCTGGAAATAAGTATTCTTTAAAAAAGAAGCAATCTTGGGAAAGCTTGGAAGATGAGGCGATAAAAGTCAGAGGATATTGGAACTGATATCTTTGTTATCTGATATGAGGCATGATGTGTATGTATATGAGTTTTGGTTCAAAAGCTTTCTCATTTTATTGGGGAAAAAAATAGACAGCCTTAACATGTTCCTTTCAAAATGTATTTGCTGTTAAAACTAGTCATGTAAGAAGGGAGTATGTTGTTCAGGCTGTATTGTTTTGTTTGGGTCTTAAATGTGACATTCAGGCATTTCCTTCCATGTTGTCTCAGATATTTTTATTATAATTATGCCATATTTTAGCTTGTTTACTGTGCATCTTCTTCTCTCTCACTATCCCCCAAAAAATGGTTTCTCCTACATTTCTCTCTCATCACAAACACACAGTTGAGTCTGAAAAAAATCGGGATCTGTTGCAACGTGAAGTCACGAGTGGCAGTGAGGAGGCACCCACCTTTCTGGGTCTTGACTTCAAAAACTTCAGCTTCTTCCCCCGAGGTGAAGTGTTTGAAGTAGGAACAGTTCTTTGCTGCAGCATAAGACAACAAGAAGAGGAGGAAAGAGAAGAAGGTGAGACGGAGGGGGTGAGAGAGTGATGGAGGAGGTGAAACATGAGGGGGAGAGAGAGCAGGTGGCTCAGGTTGTAAATCCGTAGCCCGGTGCGTCTGCACTACCAATCGATGTAACTGTTGAACTTCACAATGGACCCCATTTAGAAGCTAAGAAGTACACAAATATTAATGAGAAGCACAGCTCTGAAAAGGTAAATATCATATGATTTTGATATTTACTTTACCCTGGAGCTCTGGCTTGGTCTGTTGCAGTCGGTCTTGTTGAAATGCTTTGTATGTATTTGACTTCAGTTTTCCACTTTACAGCTAATTCATTTTACAGATCACTTACATGTTGTCCTTCATGTCTAGAAACTAATTTCTTAACTCATTTATTACCTCAAATTTTTGAAAATTCTTATTGCATTCGGAATAAGTTTTGTTGGTCCAATGTTCAGAAAGAAAAGAAAATAATTTGAACCTTTTAAAGGCCTTGTCTGATGAAAATCAAGTTTTTTAGTCTTGTTAACATGCCAACATAGTGTTTTGTTTATTCTACAAAACATATTGCAAGTACAACGAACAGCAAATGTCTTGCCAGAGCATCTCCAGCTTGGACCTGAAGTGTCCCATTAACTGAAGAAGAAAGATACCGCAAACGTGACTTAAAACAGTTTTTCATATAGCAAAACTGTGTATTACGAGCAGAGTTGAAGCTGAGCAAAAGTGTGGGTTGAGTTAAGGGGCGGGGCAAATGTAGATCCTCATTTCCTACATAAAGGCAAAGGTGAAGAGGAGGAGCTATCCCAGTTGAGGGCATAAAGGGATTAATTTCAATGAAATATGTGATCTTGATGAACAGAAATTTTTTTAAGGGGCTTACAAGGAACTTCCTGAACCCCATCGCTTCTTACAATATTTTACACTGTTGTTTTTTAAACAATACAATCTGATTAGTTGATGGAAAAATACTCTTATCAATTACACCATCATGAAATTTTAGCTCCGTCCTGGAACAAACCACTGTCTTTTTTTGACTGACTGATGCCACTCTTTTTTATGTCACCATCCCAGCAGCTCATGGCTCATGCACACCTCACCAGGGTGGATGCAAATCTAGTGACTAAAACCTGTGACTCTTTAGTTGAAAGACATTCTTTGAACTTGCTATATATATATTCATCTTATTTGTCATCACTCTCTCCTCTAAACTGGTGAAGAAGCAGCATGCAGGTCTGTTGCAGTTCCTCCTTGGCTGTTTGTTTGATTGGATGTACATTCAACACCACCCCCAAGTCACAGCACTGTTTTGTGACTTGATGTCATCCTGAAGTCAAATCCTCCACTTTACTCCACCTTGGTTGTGTTTACTTCTCATAAAACAGTTTGAACCCATTTCTGCACAGGAATGATACATTTCTGCACTCTGCTTGAACAAACTCTCTTCCTTTGACCGCAATCTTCAATATAGCCCATAGAAAAACGTTTCCAGGGTGAAGCCATTGCCCACACATCCATCTATCTATTTGCAGTCTCTGAGGGCAGCTGGGCTGAGAGGGAGGGGTGGAGAGGAACGTAAGGCCAAGTGAGCGTCCCCTCTTCCCTCCACTCACCATCCTTTTCTCGCCGAGATTAAACCCATACAGCAGACAGGTGCCCTCTCTGTCCACGCAGAGATGGACAATGTTTGTGTGCTGGTGTGTGTCTGCGCACACAACCTGGGTGTGTGTATGTGTGTAACAGGCAACAGAGGAGCTGTTTGTTAGCCAGCATGAGAAAGAATCACTAAAGAGGTAACCTAGCAACTGGCTGCTGCAGGTCTCGCCTAGTCCTATCTATTTACCCATGTAAAGGCATATCAAGAGGACTGTGTGCATGTGTATGTGTGTATGTGCATGTGCGTGATAGTATGCAAGCGCGGAAGTGAGTGAGTGTGTGTGTGTGTGTGTGTGAGAGAGAGAGAGGATAGACAGGCTGAGCAGTGAGAACTGGAGGCGGGGTCACAGTGCAGCCTGGATCTGTAAATATATTATTTTCATTAGTCTTCTCTCATTAGGTGTATTTACCTCTGGGGCTGAGCTAATAAGCTGATACGTGTTTGGGTGTAGCTTTAAGATTAACTCCAGTCTCTATGAAGACTATTATCTGCCCACCACACAAAGACAAGAGAGAAAGACCTGATTTATACAAAGGGAGCTTCAAAAGCCTCTAATTATCTGCTTGATCTCGATAAAATTAAGAGGGATAATGTAGAGAACAGTGAAAGAACATGAGAGATAGTGGCTGATTTTCTCAGACTGAGTGCTCGACCGTCACAGTTATTTAGCAAATTTTGCTTTTACTGCAGTCTAATATCTGACCACTGTGTTTTCACTGTTTTTGGTCTCTACCAACTTCTAATGGAAACATCTGGCTCTACAGCTGCCAAAAGCTTCATTACATTCGCCAGCTAGTTGCTAACTCGGTCTATCTGCTTTTTGGAGCTGTGCAGGTAGCACACTGTGGATTTTTAGAGTATTCAGCCAAAAAAAAAGCTGCTTGGTGTAGCCAAAAAAACAAAGCTATGAGAGCTTTGAGAGAGAGGATCATGAAATTATGATGTGGACGGCTAAGCAATGAGCTGAAACTCAATAAAACCTGCATAAAACGAGGAGAGCCGCAGATTAGAGTGATTATTCTCTGTAGATTCATAACTATAAGAGACCCCTTTCAGATTGTTTTCACATTGTCTGACTGTCTTTTTTATTAATGAAATAAGACATACACAAGAAGAAGTCCAAATAGTAAAAAAGGGGAGTAAGCAACTACAACCACAGACGTTCTTAAATCAGTCAACTGAACACTAACTTTCTGTCCTACGCACAGAACAGATAAGATTCACATCGATGAGTGTGTCACCAGAGCCTTTTCTGCATGTATTGAGTTTGACAAAAGTAACACTTCCTGCAATGCAAACTTCCCCAAACTGCATGAAGGGCAGAACATATGCCAATCCTGAGCAGAATATAGGTTTCATAACATGTAACCACCATAATAATAAAGGAAGCACACTCACACACAGACACCATCATAGTTAGTTGAACAAACTTTGTTGTGAGGGAGATGTTGCTAAATTTAGCTCAACCATTTCACATCAACTAAACCCAACTGTGTTTTTAATTTTAAAGTGCATTTTTAAACTTTTTTTTATGTTAAATAGATGAAAGAAGGAAAGAGCTGTTGCACCGGAGTGATTCATCCAGATGATGACTTGTATCATAATGTTACATGGCGAATGTTCACTGAGGGACAGAACATCTGGGCTCATATAATTGACCTTGCAGTCTCGCTAATGGGGAGGTTTAGCTGCGGTTCGGGGGAGAGTGATTAGCACGAGGCATCGCCTGTCATTTTTGGTTTCTCCCTTTTCCATTAAACTCTGGTGCCACTTTTCTCTTTGATATGCAGCGTCTCCTTCATCTCCTTCCTCCTCTTTCCACCTGTCATTATACCTGTCTCTTTCTTATGCTCATTTCTCTCCCTCCGTCTTTTCTTATTCATATTTTAAAAGTTTGGAAATACTAGAACTGCTATCAAAAACCCAGTGACTTATAATTTCATAATATTTCCATCTTTTAACTTATAATTATAACTGTGCAGGTGGTCTTTGAAATATGTCACATCCTCTGCACAAGTGATACAGAGGAAGGGTTTTTTTTTTGGTGATGGGG
>JAPZDY010000009.1:12375827-12391461 GCA_029783645.1 Ctenochaetus hawaiiensis | reverse complement strand
TAAAACATCTCAGATAAATACCTCTCTGTGGCTTCTTTGTGCACACATGTGTAGGAACACACAGGCATGCACACAAAAGCACCATTTATGCTCTTTATTTCCCAGCCGAGATGCATAAAGAGTTTGTTTGATTTTTTTTTTTTTTTTACAGCTCTCAAGCTGTTGTGCGTCATTTGTGGGAAGCTAATTTCAAAAGTCATTTGGGTTCACCGTTGTTATGCAACCCCTTCACAAAAGCAGCGTAATTGTGCCTATATGAAAAGGTGTTTGTGTACGCACCTCTTGACGACTAACTCCCCCTCTGTTTGGGAAAATGCAAATGTGTGCCATTAAGCCCAATCACCGCTGTTTGCTGTTCATCAAGGATGTAATCTGTTATAGTGCACTCTCTATCAACTCTGGCTTTTTTTTTTAAACTGTCGTGCTTTGCTTATGTGCTGAACACTACAACACACCTCAAATTTAGAAGCAGACAAAGCAACGTTGCAGCCACTCCATTAGGCTCCAAACTCAGTGGCCAGTTTCTCTTACAGATCCATCAAAAACTGCATCAGAGTCATCTCTGACTCTAGAGCCTGACAAGCTTCATCCCAAAGCATACCAGTGTGTCAAGTGTATAATTGCGCCACTGACTTGTTGCTAATTGAACCACAATGATCTAAATGCTACTGTAGACCTGTCCAGTGGTTGAATAGTGGAAAAGACAGCCAAGTTGTCAGAATGAAAAGTTGGAATTGAACGTTTCTGCAAAACAACGGATACATTAAATATGCATGTATAACAATGTTTCTGTGGTACATATCAAAGTTATATAGTTTAGGGCTGACTTTTTCATCAGGAGGAGGAGGAGGTCAAAACCAAGTATTTTTATTGGGTCGTCAGGACTTTTTTGTGTCCTTGTTTGTGGCAATTAAACCTTGTAATGATCTTTTTCAAACCATAACAGTCCTGTTTGATGCCTGAAGCTAACCAAACTTATACCACAGCATTGTCAGTACATAAAAGAAAATATCTTTCTATTTGTTTCCTCCCCAAACTGTAAGGTTTACCAAATGTATGCCCGTAGAAAAAGCCCCTGTTAAGAAAAATGGTCGGAGGCCTTTTCATGGCAGCTGTCCTGGTAAGGATGCTCACTGAAACCTACTTTCTGACCAAAAAAATCTACATCTCAACCAACGTCATCCTCACATCATGTGCCATAAAAGACAGCACAGAAGAGTGGGACACAACACCACACTCACAGATCCATTTCTGACAGCACCGGAGCCACAAATGGGCAGAGATGGGCTTGTATAACTAAACCATTGAGCCTGGCGTGGGAGCGAATGGCAGAGCTGTGTAGCCATGCACCAAATCATTAGGGAATGACTCATTTTCCCTCATAAGCCAAGAGTGGAAATGACACTTTGGTTGTGGGAATGTAGCCATGGGGGTCCTTGGAATAAACAGATGACTTTTCTTGCCACAAGCTCTGACAGGTGGCGGCAGAATACGGTCTCATCCACACATACACAACATTTTACTCTGAGTTTTGGCCTCTCATTGGCACAAACAGTGTTTTAGGCCACTATAACTGAGAATCTTCAAAAGGCCTTCTTTAATTTAATATTTCATAAGATTACTGATTTTCTCTGTGTTCATGTCTCCATGTTGAACAGAGCTTTTGGGAAAAGATGAAGTCATCGCTTTAATTTTAGCGTGTTCGTTGTTGTTTTTTGTAATGAAACAAAAACTAAAGGTTTGTGTGTGTTTGGTCAGCATTGCTGGATCCAGCTACAAGTCTGCTACTTAACTTAGTGGTTTTCTACAGTTTTGAATCCTTTCATTTTAATGGAACGAGAACGAGAACGAGAACGAGAACGAGATCAGCATGCACGCTCTAAATGTTCTTCAAAGCTGTTTAACCTATCATCCACAAAGACTTTACTGTCTACTATTGGCCCTAGTGTATGTTTGAGTGTTTGGATTTTTTTTTTTGTTTTCTCATGTATGCACATGTTTTGAAAAATAAAGATCATGTAAACAGTTTTTTTGTTTTTTTAAGGCAGAGTAAAAATATCTTTTTAGAAAATTATCCGTGTTCCTGTGGACAAGGCCTGGGGGGGGGTGGAGGCCGGTGCACTGAGCTGAGCTCCCTTATCACTTGGCTGTAGGACAGGTGAGCTGCCGACAGCTTCAGTCAGATGGCTTTTCTCTAGTCATCCCTGCCAAATCCAGATGTCACAGAAGCAGCTGGGACTCTCCACTGAGAGGAGACTGTTTCACTGCTGCTGTCAGGTTGTGCAGGCTATGACTGGATCATCAGCAAATTGGAGTTTTGGGTCTGTCTGCTGTAATATGCCTCTCATACTTTTTCCACAAGTGATTGTCTAGTCCATGAGGGAAAGAAATCCCTCTTTTTTTCTTCTAAAAAAAGACGTCTGCCACCCTTTTGCACCAAGAAAATGTTCCCTTGATGTTGTCATATTTTTATGTCACACAGCTGTCACAACTCCTCTCTGTCATCCTCTCTTAGTCTTCTTAGCTGATTCAACATGAAATGCAAACAGTAGTACAGTACCACCTCCCACTGCTGATACCCCCCCCCCCTTTTTTTTTGGACCCTTTCCCATCAGCAGAGGCATCCCTGCTTCTATCCACCCACACAGGCTCCTGTTTTTTTTCCCCCTCAATCCTTTTCATCCCTCCTGAGTGTCCCAGGTGTACGCTAACTCATGGACTGAAGCAGGAAGCCACACTTCATTAAGGCCTGTACTGATCCTGAGGTGCTGGAGCTGGAGGCTAAAGTCAATGATAGAGTCAGAGTGAAATCTCTCTGTTAGGCTGCAAGGCACGCACACACAGCCAGAGGCCAGCCAGACACTGTTTACCTCCTAACAGAGCTTGTAATTAAAGCTTCAAGGCTGTTTTAGAGAACAAGACTTTTAAATGCAAGACAGAATGTTTCTGACTTACTTTTCTGGAAGCACTTATTGTATGAAATGTTATACACAGGGGGAGAAAAAAAACTTCCATTTTGGACTCATAGGTGAGAGAGTAACTTTTTAATTTTTGGATCAAACAGCCTCTCAGGTTTTTTTTACTCTTCTTTTTACACACTGGTGCATTTAAACACTATACACACCAAGTATTATCACTGGCATCAGAAGATACTGTTTTAAATTAAATGCATTCAATAAAAACTGCTCTCTACAGCTGGCAGGTTGGAGTTTGACCTTATCTGAACAGAGTGTAAAGCACCTTGTGGTAAACTGTGATCTGTGATGTTGGCCTGTGTAAATAAAGACTGATCTGACTTGTTTCTAGACAGTTTTTATCTGGTTTGCTCAAAGCCAGTGAATCTCAGATCTGCAGTGGCACAGTGAGCCAGACATAACAAGACAAGAAGAGGTTAGGTCGCATCTTATCATCTTACATTTTCAGATAAAGAGTCAGATGGTTGTCTGACAAATGTTGCAACACTTTCTGTTGTGATCTGAGAAATCAGGTAAAAAAAGAGAGACAGATTTAAAGAAATGGTAGGTTGAAATGTATCCAGAAGGAGCATTTTTATGTTATCGTCATGTGAACTGTGAAGTGGAGCAGCGATACTCCTCCATTATGCACTTGACTTCAGCTGTTCGACTGTACTTAATTGGCAGTCTGTTCATTGACTTCCTTTGTCGAAGGCAATGATGGTTCAGTGAGAAACTGGCCACAGAACCGTTACACATTTAGCCCAGACACACACATGCACATGCCAACATATGTACTTAAATGCATTTGTGTGTGAGAGGAGAAAAAAAGAGAAAGCAACAAACAAAAAAAGAAAAGGCTGCACTTTCAGATTCTAACCTTCATTTTTCCGTCTTTACTTTCACTTAGATTGTCCTTTATTTAAGTCAAAGCAACAATATGTGTGGGTATGCTGTACAAGGTTAATGAAAATTGTAAAGTGATGGAAAAAACGCCAGTTCTACACAGATGAAACCCACATATGTCAAAGTCAAAGATGTCATTTCTAACCGACTATGTTAACATGCAAAGACTTTTGGTTCTTTCTCTTAATCTTAAAAAAAAAAAAATCTAAATGAGCTGTTTACAGGGCAGATGAAAATAAATATTTCACCAATGATTACATAAAGCATTTAGCTTACATGTAGTTTACATGCAATCGTGCATAATTCAACAAAATGTGATGACATTCACTTAAAAGCATCTTTATTTGTGGGCATCTGCCATATGAGGGCATATGCAAATCCTTCTGACCAGAAAAAAGGACTTTTCATGCATGGATTAACCCCAGCTTTGCAAAGTGTTGGCCAGCTGGTTTGTTTACAATGCACAGGTCTGACCGCAGGCCATGTTTTGTAAGTAGTGATGAAAAAGGAATGCACATAAACTGAAAAATGATATTGGCATATCCCACACCTCAATTAGAAAATTCTACATTCGGAGAGACAGAAATTTCCAAATAAAATATGCAATTTAAACGACTTGTATCAAATTCATCACCACCATATCCAGTCTGTTTTCCTGTCTTTTTGTCTGCTTGACCTGTGTGCTATTTAATGTGTTTACACAGACCTAAAGCAAAAATGCAGAATGAAAATATCTTTGAAGGGTTCAATTTACTCTCCACCTGCAAAAGTTTTTCTCACTCTATCTTTCTGAATCTGGCAAAAGAAAAACTCCTCACTGTGACTTTATATCCCAGATTATTACAAGCCAGCAGGGCTGTCAATCTGTAACCATAAAACAAATTCACTTTACAAAGTTGAAATATTTAGATTTAACCACAGGGATACAAATCTTATCAAATAGCAGGTATTTATTTAGCAAGAGCAACATCCTAAGGCTCCATACCTCCAGGTAAGCTGATGGGGCCGCAGCCTTTGCCCTGGGGGTCCTCCTCCACAATGAAGATGCTCTTCTTGCAGAGCCTCCAGAGGCCGAAGTGGGCTGCTTCACAGGTAGCGTTGAGCTTCTCCACCCGGGGGCTGAGCACAGCCCAGTGGTCGGTCACCACTGCCGCCAGCATGGCCGACATGCCCACTAAGATCACCACAGACGTGATCTTGACCTTGGTCGCCTGCTCCTCAAACATGTTGCTGCTCTGTGTGCGTGCAGAGTTGTAGATGTGAGTGCATGCGCGTGCCTGTGGTTTGCTCGTGTGATGGCGTGTGTGTGTGTGTGTGTGTGTGTGTGTGACACGAGTGAGTTAAATGCAAGTGTGTATGTGGCTGTGTATGGAGACTGTGCGTATTGGTAAAGACAGTTGAGGTTGCCTTCTTCCTGTTTGTCTGCAGCTCCTTGTCGACTCCAGAGGTTCCCACGTTTTGTCCACAGCTTCAACACACTTCTGATCTCCTCTCTTCTCTCCTGCACTCCGGTCCACAGCTCTTTCTTTCTCTTTCTCTGCCTTGTGTCTGGTGGTTGGTAAAAAGGGGCCAGATAACAGTGCCCTAGTTTCTACCTCTCTCCTCTCTTCCTCTCCCTCCCTAGTTGCCTTTGGTGAGCTGAGGCCGTTCAGCTACGAGATGAAGATGTACTGAAAGGTGCTTACACCCTTTAACACCCATAACTTGACCATTACGCTGTTGACAAAAGTCAGGTCGAGATCAGACATTTCATTTAAAGTTTAGACACGGTCGTGCGCTGTTGTGCACTTCTAACTTCAACATTAAAGACAATCTCAGGAAAACTTCCAGCGAGTTTTGACGGCACTGTTCAATATTTCATTGCCATGCCAAATAGTGATGATTTCAATCTACAGACTCATGCATCCAACACACTCTGTCACATCTCTTTGATATTCTTATTCAGTTCCATCAGTTTCCAGCTCAATTGTCTCAGGCGCCAAGAGCCAGGGGACTCCTGGGGGGAGATTTCCTTTATTAGTTGTCGTCTGAATGAGCTGATCTACTTATTCAACCAATCAGCAGTTGAGGCTTGAGACAAGGGTCCCACCTGATGCCAGCAGTTGATCCAGATTCAGAGAGACAGAAAAAGGGCTTCGATATAGGACCTATAAAATTTGACGTTCGGTTCACAAAGTTTGAATGTGTTTGACAGCACAGTAGAGAGTTCTGCATTTACAGAGCTTTATCTATGTACATGTTTGGAATTAAAAAAAAAGCCTTTTAACTGTTCATGAATATGTATAAATTTGCATTAAGAATATTTGGAACAAAATCTTAAATAAATCCCACAAGTGGCTGTGACGAATTATGTTTAACTCTTAGTTTTACATTTTGTGGACAGACAACTTAAGAAATTTTGTCCCATCTTTATCATTACAGATGATAATGTACTGAAAAATGACATCACACAGTTTGAGTCAGGAAAAAAAAACACTGTATAAAGCTAATACATCTCAAAGGCACAATCAACCTTTTCCCTATGAAATACTTGAGTAAATGGGCATGCTTTTTATAAACCACTGCGCCCCACTTTAGACAGGACTCTGGCCCATTTTCAGCCCTGACAACGTTCACACATCTCTGGGTTTTTAAGACACTAAATGGAAACACATCACAAGCGAGAGGTAAAGGAAAATGTGAAATTAAACTGTGGTGTGTTCATGTAAGACAGTAAAACAGAGAAAGAGAATGGATTGTTTTTTTTAGTAAGCCAATTACATGAAATATGTGTTTATGTCTGTGGGTGTAAAGAAAAGCAAGTCGGGCAAAGGAACCAAAGCCTGTGATGTCTGACACTTTGGAAAATAAATGTATCTTGAGAGAAAGTGCTTTCTGTAAACACCATCGGTAGCTAACTGAACCAGCAAATTGATCATTAAAGATAAATCATCTCACTCGCCAGCTTTATAAAAAAAAGACTAGCCTGCAGCGGAGGCTGAGAGGAGATGAGAGACAGTTGTGTTCATTATCACGTTCCACCTGGATGCATTTGCAGCGAAACTGCCTCTCCCCCCCCCAGAGGACGAGGCGCTAGCTGAGGCTGTGAGAGCGACCATTTGTCGCTAAATGTGTAACAATTGTGTTTTTTGGCGCGGCCTGCTTTACTGGGTGACCCTCTGACCTGCTTCATTTGTTCAAAGATCCCTGGTGTCTGCGGAGAGACACCCGCAGAATCACTAGGCAACAGACGTCTGTGCTAACACCGACGATTCGAGTGTGTCACACCGGAGGAATCACCTCACGACAACTGAGCGGGGGACGAGAAGCGCTGAAAAACGGATGACAGCATCACTGACTCACCTGTGAATGCCCCTCACCAGTTATATCAGTGACAACCTTTGGGTATCAGAGCTGTTAGAGCAACGACAGAAACATGCAAAATCACTTCCGCAGAAATCAGGATTGACACGTCTAAACTCAGCAGTGATTAACTTCAATTACAACCGCCAGCTTGCCTCTTCAAGATTTTATTCCAAGATGAAAAACAACCTTAAATGGTGGCTAATTTTATCCACAGCAGAATAGATTGCGCAGCTTTCAAAGGGACCCGACTGTATTCATGTGCAAATGACAGGCAACATTACTCAAGCTAAATTAGATTACCCATGCCCCGAGGCGCTCTCTATGAGGGTCATGTTAATATTCTTCTCTAAAACAATGGGATCAGCTTCCATGCATGTTCGCCTCAGCCCGCACTCATTTGACCTGCTCTGGCAAAAAGCTTTGGCCATCGATCTACATGAAGCAGGAGGAGAGGTGATGCAGGACGGTGATTTGTAAGTTAATGAGCACACATTGAGGAAAAATTACATTAAGGTGAAAATTACAAGGGGGTAATGTAGCTGCTGTACTGCTACAATCAAAAGATAATTTCCTCAGTTAGATAAACAGCTCTGATTCCTGAAGATTACATTTGTCAGACAGTATAGTCTTTACATGCCATTACTGCATATATTTGTATCTATGTAGTTTTACTTGAAATAGGTGATATTGTGCTTTTCCTAGCAGATTCAAAGCTGCAGGTGAACAAATACAGAGACCTATGAAAAGCAGGAGAAGATCTGACTGTAATGAGGAGAGGCCTTCATTCTGCCTTGACTGGTGAAAATGCTTTGACCTGATAAAAAAACTGAACCTCCGCTCAGCCTCCTTTCTCTCTTCCAACCATCTGTTCTCCTCTTCAATTTGCCTTTTTACATGAATCACACACATTTTAAAAGAAAGGTTCCCTTTACTCACTGACTGAATCAGCAGGGTGACTGTGGAGGTCTAAAACATGGCTTCATTTTTAATCAGATAGCATCTCTGAGCGAGAGTGACGGCTTTTTAACATTTTGATCTAAGAGCGCTGCCATCAGCACGATGCTGACTGATTTATTTCTTTGCCAAACAATGTGGAGACTGCGAGGCTGAAGTGGCTCATAGCTCATTCTGAGATGACAGTGATTCAGACTTATGCAGCCTGAACTGAAGAGGCATTCACTGCTCAGAGAAGGTCAGCCACAGAAATCTGAATGAATCGCTGAATCAAAGGTCTTCAGAGGGAATCCAGCTTCACTTAGATGAATAATGATACTTATGGCTGCAGTTATTTGTTGGAAATCAAGCACTTCTGTATGTCTAGTTTATACATAGCTGAAGGGTTTTCCTGTTGTATGATTGGTCAGTTGATCCACCATTTTCTGACTGAAATTTCTTAAAAATTGTATCATGGATTGAAATAAATTTTTGTTGCACAGAAATTCATAGTTCCAAGAGGATGAATCCAGCTGACTCTAACACCACCATGAGGTTGACATTTGTAGTTTCAAAAGTAACAACAATAACAACAATGTGACCCTGATTTAGTTTATTTGTCTGTAACAGTTTTTTATTTTGCTTGTAACTAAAAAGGGATAATGAGAAAAAACAAACTGAGTGAACACTTAAAGCAAAATTACAGTATATTGTAAATCAAATGAAGGCACTCTACTATCCAATATCAAAAAAATTAGAATAAATATACAACAGGGATGTTGCCTAAGTAAGTTTGTCTTGAATCACACTGTAGCATGGACAAAGGAGTTGACTGTTATATATGTGTACATACTGTAAGTCCATCAGTTTCTGTTCCTGTGTTTTTTTTTTTAAATATGCAATAAATCTAGCTAACATTTGTGTATGAAAGTCCGTATTCATTTGTTTAGGCTATAGTTAATTTCTTGAAAATAAATTGAATGTGATATATTCACAATAGTATGCCAGAAATTAATAAAAGCACACACAGTGAAGTACAGCTGCTGTATACACACATGGAGTTGATAATTCTTCTGCTAATCATACTTACTGTACTTCACCTTGCAAAACAAAATATTCAATATATTAACTTTATTGACTGATATGAGCAAAACCAGTGTGTGTTTACCTGAATATAAAATGGTAAGTTTAACTGTATGAACAATACCAGACTGCATCAAGGCATTATTACTAAGATAAAATAATGCTTTGAATCCTCTGTTTATGTTTTTGCACATTCATTTTTTTTAGTTTTTCACTGTACTTTTATATACAACTTTACAGCTTTACATTACAAACAAACACATTTGGGTTGTTCTCCCCCGATCTGTGATATAAAAGATCTACGATCAGAAATGGATCAAACTGTTGGCTTTCTTTTACACAGCCGGGTGTATGAAGTGGTTTGTCCAATGGCATATCAAACACGCTAAATACAATTTAATACTGTTCTGCAGTTGAGCAAGCTCACTTGCCAAACCAAATCAAACTGAATAGCCCTGAAAAAAACCCCACACCAGCTGGTTATGGAGCAGGCTCAAGCAAACACTCATGTACTTAATATAGTAATGACATCCCCCCACCCCCCTCAAATCATCTTTAGCAGCTGTATCTTTATCACTGGTCCATTTCCCAGCACTTCCACAAAGTAGGGAGAGGACCTCAAAGTGTTCAACCTGCCACATCAACACAGTTTTTTTTCCTGAGAGAACTGAAAGAAAGAGCAGTGATGGACACCAAACACACACACACACAAACAATGACACACACGTCTGGTTATTAGAACAAAATCCTTCAGGGACAAAGTAACAGACAGCTCCCTCTGCTTCTATCTTGGTCCTCTGTTCAAAAAGGCAAGCAGATGGACTCACAGGGGGTGTGACAGACAGACAAACATCCTCCGCCTGGCTCTGATCCTTATCCATTAAACACTCTGGATGCCAAGATTTCATTCAGAGCAAAAGGAAGTCCTGACCTGTGCCGGATTCACAGTTCTGGGTACCCCCCTACCCTTTTCCCTTTTTGTCAGCTGCTCTTCTCTTGTGACAGGCACATACACAAAGTCACATCCATCAGCGGGTGTGATGGAAGGCTGGCGGACTGATATGGAAGTGAATAACAAGGGGCCATTGAACTGAGCTATTCCACTGACAAATGTCAGCAAAGAATAAGATCAAGGAAGAGACAGCAAGGAAAACCAAACCTTTTATATTGGATGGTCTACTTCATTCAATACAACTGTCAATACATCACAACTCAGCGATGAAACCATGACACTGACTCCCGAAACCCAATCCCATGAAAAAAGATCCATTAAAAATGTTAATAATTTGAGCTAATATAAAAGGCCATAGATTGTTTTAAAGGACAGTGCTGAGAGAAAGAGCTCCTGTTGTCTCTTGCAAACATACAATCCGAGCATAACGCAAGAACAAATTTGTGATGAGGACACGATACAAACTTTGGAGAGAGATCCACACTTCATAGCAAACTGTACACACAAATGGAACACTTTCAAGTTAAAGAGTACATTTCATTTAGCACCTTGTTTAATACTTTATAGGTAGAATACTGCTGATTGGCACATCTCAATGCTTCACGCTGACTTTATCCACAACGTTAAATGAACGTTACAGAAACAAGGGTTGTGATCCACATACTGCTCATTTAAGCATTTCAACAGTTGAAAGATAAAACAAATTTTACATTGGCTACAGCACAGACAATGTAACTCTATTCTGCTTTGATGATCTTAAGCAGATGAATGACGTTGACTGTCATTTGGCTCATTGTCCAGCCAGCTGACTGCCCTTTCTTCTTCATTGGTCTTTTCAAACAGGACAGTATCTCTGAAAAGCGGCACCTCTATGATGGCAGGCTATCACAAGCACTTGGGCTCTAACAGATTAGCCAACATGCACTTCCAGGTCAACCTCGAGCCCAGCAATACGCCCCTCACACTGGTGTGGTCCTACGATTCACCCCATCCTTTAAATCATTGGGGAAACAGTTATGGACCTGGAGGAACTCAGCGGCTGCCTCGTGCTCGGGGCTGTAGGTGTTATCTGTCACACTGTCCCTCGCCAGGGCGTACATGGACAGCTCATCTAACGCCCCACTGGAAGATGGCGCCCCCTTCAGCCCTATTACAGGTGAGTTCTCCTGCGATGCCTCCGTAGAATGAGAGCTGGCGTGCGATGTCCGCCGTCGGTAGCGGAAGCTCGGTATCCTCGAATATGGGGAAGAGGAAGAGAGCGAACGGATTAGCTCGCGCCGCGCCCTCCAGCGGACCTCCTTGTTTTTCTCAATGTAGATGTTGATGGCGAGGACAGCCACAGTTTCGGCCACAATGAAGGAGAGGGCGCCGAAGTAGAACGACCAGCCGTAGGAGTAAGTGTACTTCTTGTCATCATCTCGTTTATCACTGGGGTCTCCTGCGTTGCTCGATATGTAGACGATGATGCCAATTATGTTGCTCAGACCTGATAAAAAAGACAGAGACAGACATCAGTATCAAGAAATAGAAACAAGTAAAAAGGGTCGGAGACATGATGAAGAGTCACTCTGAGCTTCTTCAGTGGAGAGTGAAGTTCATCTCTATGATTACACCTTTGATGATGTCCAATTCCTGGCCACAGGTTCCACATCAGCCTGCCTTTCTTCATTAAAAAAAAAACATTATTGCTCCTGTCTGGAAGCATGAAAGGACAGCTCACCTGCAGCTACAAAGAGAATGCCTGCACTGAGGAGGACATTGTTTGTCTTGTTGTAGACTCTGCCCACCCCGACACACAGCCCACCGAGCATCAACAGGCAGGTACTGAGGATGGGGAACACACTGGAGGCACGAACTATACCTGCACAGACATAAGAGAGAAGACGCATTAAAGAGATTATTAAGTCAACTCATTGTCTCATCACTCAGCTTGTCATTTGATAATGAAGAGACTGATTATTGAGAGATGAAGGCAAATTAATAAATCAATCCATTAATATGTTGATCAAGCAATATGTACATATCAACAGTTCATAGCCAGACGGTTAAGTGTAGAATCTGTATATTTATTTAAAAACAGTTTTGTTTTTATAGGAAAATAGACTCATCTATCAGTCCACCACCTCATCTCTCATCCATTTTTGAGAACTCCATTATGTTTTGGCTTTGAGGTCTTGTTGTGACAAAGCTTTGCTAATCAGCTGTGGGATGTAACAAGAGCTTTCGCTGACTATCACCTCCCTGAAATGAATCACTGTGCCATTTCACAAGTGTGCAAGGATGGAGGAGTTTATTCAACTGTAGAGTTTAAACAAGCCCTAATGGACTGAGCCTGGACTTTGTCCAAAGTCTAAGAAGAAATCTTATTTGTTTTTCTCTATATATCAGGCAGATACTGAATTGGCTGTGCCATAAGTGAAGGTCATTTGCTAATTCAATATTCCCATTATATATCAAACTTATCTCAATCTATGTAAAAGCCTTGTCATTTTCATTTACAACCAGTTTATCAGAGAAAATGCCTTACTTTTTTTCTAAAGCAGCAGATCAGTTGAAACTGGTTTCCACACAGCATAAAAAGCGTCTTTACCACAGTTCAGGGTAAACATGCTTTTTTTGCCGTGAGCACAACACTTAATATGCTTCCTGTAATTAAAAAAAGAAAAAAAATCAAGGAAAATGCAAATAAGCTGCTGATCCTGAACCAACATTGCTCAAAGTAATTAAGAAATAAAAAACAATAAACAATAACGTGTTTGTACTGCAAACGGCACAGTATTTTTCATGCCCATAAAGATTTGGGTTTTTTTTAACTTGTTATTAAGAAAATTATAATGGGTCTATTCTACGTTTGAGCTCCGTGTCTGAAGCCACAGTGTTGAGGAGTCTTTTCGGGGTTAGAGCAAATTGATTATTAAAAAACATTTTAGTCAAGTGTTAGAGTCAATTAAAACTCTTGAATATGTTTTAACAGATTAAGGCCTTTCACACACAGAACCTTGCAGTCAAGTTTGGCCGGGCTACCTTTAATTGTCCCATTATATGACTTTATTGCATTTATTGCTTTAAAACAGACATTTAAACAAATAAAATAAAAAATGAACCATAAGTACATTTCTTTGCTCACTGTCTGCCTTTGCTCTTCATTTTATTAGTAGCTGTACACAAGAGAATTGCCTGTTTGGAGACTAATTGAAACCAAATGGTAAGACATAAAATATCCTCCTGCAAAAGGCCTGAAAGTTTAAAACATGCCCTGTTAAGAGGACATGCGAGGAGCACTTACGCAGCAGGTATTCAGAGCTGTCCGTGTCGTAATCGTTGTCATCAGGGAAATGGTTGATTCTGTAACAGCTGCCTTGATTGATGCCTGCAGGACAAACACAACAAGATCCAGATGACATTTCCAACATTTAGGAGAATTGTTAAACTAACAAAAAGGATCAAGAATATATGCATGAATATCCTTTTGTAAGCTGAGGTTAAACTGGATTTATTTGATGCTTGAGGGTTAGACTTTTGATGTGGATCGTTCAGACTCCAGCTGGTTTCGGCTGAATAAAGGATGTGTGGGTGCTGGAGTCAGAGTTTTTTGTTAAGCCGTGTCCACTGGAGTAAGACGCTCTTGTGTTCTTGTCGCTGATAAAAAAGAAAGAACTGGGAAGTCACTTTTCACTGCTGGTTACTTTTGGCTTGACCGCAGCCAAGAGGCCCTATAAATGTTAAAATCTGTCCCGTAATTACTGAGTGAGTGATGGAGACACATCACTGATCAGTCAAATGTCGGAGTTTCCCCATTGGCTGGGAATGGCAAAATGAATGGGCACCAGCAATCCTCATGGGCATATTATATTATTAGCATACATATATTATTTACACCGTTTAATATGCTTGAATACCTGACTTGAAAACCAAGGAAATACTTTGTAGACACAGCATCCCAGCAGTTTGTTGAAAAAAGAGAGAAAAATTTATCTTTGGAATTTGTGCATATGGACACCAATTTTATAATTTTTTGGTGGCACAACTCCAGCACTAATTTATTTTAAATGGAAGTGTCCTTCATGCCTGAATCACAGTTTTTAAATGAAACACTGCATTCATGTGCTATGCTGAAGGTGCAGGGAGGCGTTCAGGTCGGATGGCTTAATACAAAGTGCAGGACTGTGACACCAAAATCCAGACTCTTGTCTGTGGCTAGGTTTAGGCAACAAAAGCGACGTTGGTCAAGGTAAGGGAGCGTTTGATTCATGTTTGTGGTCACTAATTTTCTATTCCAAAGAAGGAAATAATCAAAAACCCAATCCCACGTGCTATGGATTAAATAACATAGCCATGTCAAAAACTGCCAAGATGCTAGGCATTGGCTTATAGCTTATAGCTGAAATATAATAAATGGATCCAGACATATTGCACTCAAAAACAACATATTATCTTCGATTAACTCAGTTATGGAGAGGAATCTCAAGGATTAACACCTTCCCCATGGTTTTTACCTCCAACCATAAATGAAACTTTGACCTTTGACCTAAAGTACACTGCAGCCAGACAAGGATTGTGTTGTTCGGCACCCTGCAAATAAAGATCACACTTCACTGCACACGTATTAGAGGATGAGGACTAGTTTCTGTTTCTAGGATCAGTGCATACGCTATGCAGTGGTGGGATTAAGATTGCATTGCCCTGAGGGATTTAGGGGGTTGTAGCGCGTGTCCAAAATCCAGCTCAGGTAAATGGTTGAGTGCTGGGAGGAACAAGAAGCTTATTTGAACAACAAAAGAGTGTGCTGGAAGCTTTTAAAGCTGAGGTGAGTTACAATGGAAGAATAGAGTGGAGGGTGAGAGAGAAAAAGAGGTTAAAACTGAGAGAGGGCTGTGGTGGTAATTGAACCTGAGTATAAAAAACACCTTGTCTAGAGAAAAAGGGCTTGAGGGTGAGGTTAATGGATGTGCTCAGTGCAGTGGTGGTAATACTGGGAGCTCTTTGGCTATTCATTCACCATTTGGGCTGTGAATACCATCAACACTTAAGTTATTCTGCAAACAACATCCATGGTATTAAAGGTCGGCTGGGCTGTGGCTTCACTTGCATATTTTTGCATGAGGATATTTACAGCCTTTTTCTTATATGAACTCCACACATCGTTGTCCTTTCAGACATGTAGGACACATCAGGGGATTTTCGTGTCTGACATGTTCTCACCTCCTGGAAAAACTCGGTTGGTTTGGTCGAGTGGTGGTGCCTGTGTAAAGCGTTCAGGATCAGAAAGACTCATCCTTAATATCACTATGATTGTTTTTGCCTTGATATCAATGCTTCATTTTTCATTATTTCATGTCCACAGTATCCACACCACATAACATACCATAACCAAACCATAACAACAACTGTTGCTGGTAGTTTTCAGCTGTAGCTAGCCTGCTGGTTATGCTAATGTTAGCTTCAGGAGTTGGTTTAAATG
>JAPZDY010000009.1:12334878-12348069 GCA_029783645.1 Ctenochaetus hawaiiensis | reverse complement strand
AAGACGATACCTTGGCAGTCCTTGATAGCACTGTCGATGGCATCAGCGGTAAGGATAGATGAGAGCGACATTTTATTCCTGTAGGAGGAACAACCATTGTGAATTATTAACATATGTAGCCAGGTACAGTAGCAAAGCGTCTAACTTGACACTGATGGAGAGCATAGAGGTGTGCAGGTGACAGTAACGACACTGAGAAGTCAGCGCAGTTACCGGCCAGAAGAGAGAAAGTCTTAAATTCTCAAGAAAGGCGGAATATAAAATCATCTCTTTTTTTCATCTCTTAAAGTGTCACATCACAGATTGAACATGGCAGAAATTACTGTCTTGCTTCACGTTTGTTTCACCTCCAACGCAAATAACTTTCCCCCCTTATTACCTGTAATCTACCCCAGCAGTCACTAAAGCGCTCCAAAGTGCGCTCAGTCTACCGGAGCCAGAGAGTCCGCCTCTAAAAAAAATCTTTTTTTAAAAAAAAAAGATTGAAAAGCAGTCACTTTCCAAAGTGGACTCCCTGCGTCCACACAGCAACTTACCGTGTTGATGGGTGTTCTCGCCCGGTCGGTGATCCAGCAGAGAGGTAAGGCTATGTGGTGACTGCTGTCCGTCAAGGCGGATTTATATAGGTCTGATTGCAGTGACAATAGGGATTGCTTGAGTTACCTGTCTATGGATCAAATTCTAACTGCCCGCCCCTGATCCAATTTCTCAGCTAACTAATTAACCTTTACTATTTATAACGCCCAGGGACACAGAGACCGGACCGTGGACATCTGTAACGCCCTTGTAAATAGCAAATTAAGTTAAAAAGCGCATTCTTCTCCCCATCCGCCACTCCCTCCCTCCCGTCACCCCACCTCCTCTCACCTCTAGGATTATATAGTACGGTAAATGCAGGGAGGCTGTAATGTAACGACAATCTCTCTCTATCCTTTTCTCCCTCTCTTGCTGTTTCTGCAGCCCCCCCATCGCCTCCCCCACCCTTTAATGCAGATATCCTTTTACAGGCATCAGTCCCAAAACGAGCACATCTGAGCCACATCCCGCTGCACATTTGCCTCTATCATTACATCTGAGGTGAGCTGTGGGAAATAAAACGTCAACCAACACAGAAACTTGAATTTCATATTTGTTGTAGTCTTGCAGATGTAACATGTCAACAGCATTAGTGTGAGATTATTAAATCATCTTTGAGGTCAGCCCTCACTCAGCCTTTGTTGGATGTAGTATCCCGGACAGCGCTTCACCTGCGCTGGACATAAAACATCTACCTGCTCTAGTTGGTCAGATTCTCTCCTTAGTGATTCATATTAACTCAACGCATATCTGACATAACCTCAAGCACGCATAGTTGCCCATCAGTGAATGTCAGGGATGCCCGTGCTTCAGAGCCTCCTCACTGTCTCACGGACGGGGGGACAGTTGCTCCAAATTGCTTTGTCAACTGTGCTGATTAAGGCACCCGAGGTCACCCTTTGCTGTCGGTGTCCCGTCCTGGCTTAACGGTGATGATGATGCATGATGTACAATGGTCCAGGTACTCGCTGGCACAATTTAAATAGAGCTGTAGCAGTCAGAGGTCACACAGGGCTGAGTCTTCCAAGAGTTTGATCATTTCATCGCTTTGTTTCTTTCAGTGTTCTGGAAGCCAGAGCTGCGCACTGGACTTCTGGTCCGTCCGATTTTTCCAGTTGCAAAATGACCAATCTAGGCTGTCTTTATTTTAGGGCATTTGTGGCCCTCGGCAAGTGTGGCACACAAACAACTTCAGGGGTCATTAAGCACACTCCTGAGAGAGTGTTCGCTGCAGCAAAAGGTTCTTCCTCTCCGTGCTGTAAGGTTAGTTGAAGGTGTGCATATGCAGCATACAGCAGCAGGGTGTATGAGGAGGAGAAAGACAGACACGGGCTGCAAGAAATCAAGTCAACACTTTCGAATTAATTCATTTATTCATGTCATTGTGTTCAATATCAAACCAGCAACTAAAACATTTGATGCACAAATTCAACAAACAGTCCCACCAAGTTACTTAGCGCTGGATTCAAAGTCCAGAGTGCTGTCACCAAAATATCTGCAACCTGATACTCGGGGATATCCTTGAATATGACCAAAGGCAGGACACAGCCCCCGATCAGCTAACTCACATGAAGAGTCAGCTACTCCGTGCTCGTGCGTGTGTGTGTGTGTGTGTGCGTGTGTGCGTGTGTCTGTGTGTGTGTGTTGGGCACGGGCAACTCTTGGCAACGCTGCGCTCTTGCACGCGTCAGTTGGCGACCGTGAGCTGCGGCTAATGTTTGTGCACATGCGATGCCATGACATGCGCTAAAGACCCACTTAAACATTATTTAAAGACCCGAAGACAGAAAATGAATACCAAAGTAAATCAGTCGTAATACATTTAATTTATTATTATTTTAATTAAGGTCTTTTCTTGCAGGTGATATGATGAAACTGCAGGCAAACAATGTGTTTTGGGCTTTCTCTTTACGCACAGTTGATGCCCAGTAGCTTTTTATTTAATTCCCTGGCAGCATCCTGTCGCCTTTCATTACTGAATAAAAGCTTGTATCTCCGGTGGTTTGTCATTGTCAACCTTTTCCTAAACCCAATCCCGGTGCCAGCTTGTTGGGGCCCCTCAACAAGTGATGTCCTATAATCTGCTGCGAGGTTCTCGTGAAGCTGGACTCCCGAGCAGGTAGAGAGAAACTCAATCATCTCCTCAGGACCGTGTGTGAAAAAGAGACTGAGGACACCGGATCGAGCGCAGTGGTGCGACTTTACCTACACCCGGTGCATGATGTCATGCGCCATGTTGATACCTCACAGTATACTGTTACTACTGGGCGATCATTTATTCATTTACATTTCCTCATGTTCTTTAGGGGCCTCATTCCTAGACGCACAGCCCCCTCCCACCCCTCAGGCTTTCTAACCTCTGTCTTCTTTGGGAGATGATTAAACTCTTCCTTATTATTTCCTTGTTATTTATTTAGTAGTCAGTCTCTTCTCAATTCAAATGCCCAAACGGTTGTCTCGTCTTTATTGCCACATGATTTAATGTGAGGTCTTCTGGTCTCTGTTCCAACTCCTTCTGTTAATGGACTTAACTCCATCTGGTGGCTGCAGGATGGAGCTGCATGACTGTACACACGCATACTCACACACACGCATACTCTCTCTCTCTCTCTCTCTCTCTCTCTCTCTCTCTCTCTCTCTCTCTCTCTCTCGCGCACACACACACATACTCACTTGCCAAGCTGAATTCTGTTCTTGAGCGTGTGTGTATTTTATATGCATCCAGACTCATAGGCCTAGATATTGTGTGTGTGTGTGTGTGTACGTGTGTGTGTGTAAGTAAGAGAGAGAGATAAAGAGAAAGAGAAAGAGAGAAATAGGCTTAGTCAACAGTAGTTGTCATTGCTTTGTTATTCGTCATACATAACTCCTTTATATGCTTTAACAGCACGTGTGTGTTTTTATGTCGTGTCAAATAAAACTGAATTTGAGAGAGAGAGGCTGCTCCTTGCTCAGTTTATATATAGTTCATGAATTAAAAAGACACACAAATCGTAGGCTGCATAAAGCACAAAAACCCAATAAGACCGTAGCAAAAGAATATTTATTCTTTCTTTTACCGTTCGTTCCTGGAAAGTGCATAATAGATTTTACAGTAAGCAAAATTCATATTTAAGACATGAACACAACCGAGCGACATTCACAATCATCATTTTGGACAGTGTGTTGCATAGGAGGAAACGTCTCTTCAGCAAATGTATAAAAATTATTTATATTCAGATGAAAAGGGGGGGGAGGTCGACGTGGGCTTTGTTGTTCCATCAGAGCAGGTGTTGTTGGTCAGTTGCCTTTTCATGCCTTAACCAAGGCAGCAAACTCTGCGGGGAGACAGCAGAAAAGCAAACAGTTGGTATCTGTTTTCCGCCAAAAATAGCCTGCACAAAGAGTCGTACGCCGCTCTGCATGAGAAACATGAGAGTACATACCATCAGCGCCAATCTTGCCGTCACCGTCGGTGTCACCGGCCTTGAGGAAAACCTTGGTCTCATCGTCGGTCAGTGCGCGTGCATCTGCCTTGAAGTTCTGCAGGAAAAGCCTATACGGACAGACACAGCCGGTGGTTAGTTCACGGACCCCAGCTCCCGCGACGCACCGCATACAGTAGTCAACCTAACTGCATTTAAACATTACTCAAACACAGTATCGACATATCAGCGATACTGATACAGAGGTTATCTGCTGAAAAACAAACATGTAGTTTTTTAGGGAAAATTTTCAAGAAAAAATAAAAGAAGGTCGACAAATATTGTCTTCAAATATCTTAATGCATTATGCAAGTGTCCAAAGAGGGGGGATAAGAAGGTTTATATATAACAATTGACTAAAGATAGTTTGACTCTTTGGCTTCTCCACTCTTCTTCGGTCTCCGTACCCCGAGGCACAACACACTCCAGTAAACATTGTTAGTCCCTAAGTTTACAACATAATTCACTATTGCTTTTCTGCAGCTGAACTGGTCTCCTGTGTATATCTGTTCCTCGGTGTTGTGTTTGAAGTGCAGCCACAGGTGTGCGTCTTACTTCAGCTCGTCCTCCTCAATGAAACCACTCTTGTCCTGGTCAATGATGGCGAAGGCCTTCTTGACATCATCCGCGCTCTTGCCGGCCAGGCCGCATGTCTTGAAGAACTGCTTGTGGTCGAATTTGCCAGCATCTGAAACGGATGCAGGCTATTAATAAAAGCTCCGTATCACAAAATCACAACCGAGCGATCAGAACAAAAGGCAACACAGGGGAGGTTGTCATCGTGGTTTACTCGGATACAAATGAAAAATCGGAGTCACCTTTGCACGCCTCCAGGGCTGCAGCGACCTCTGCATCAGCCAGTACACCTGCGAAGGCCATTTCGATCTGCAGAAATCAAATAAAACTGATTAAATTTTTTTAATTATAAAAGCAAAGTCATCTGGGTACTGTCAGGTTCCCACTAAGTTGAATGTATTGATTTAACTCTTTCAATAGGCTTGTTTTTTATCCTTAAAATAAAGTAAGAAATCACATTAATAATCCATAACATTATGATTCAAACAACTGATTTCTTGTTGTCCGCAATTGCATAACTTATCTGTTACCAGTGTGGCCAAACTGTTCTTTATTCCAAATGAATAGAAATAGATTAGGAAATAAACGCCTCGGATTTCAAATATTTCCGTCCATCTCTTTTCTGAGTGGCATGATTGACGCTGTATTTCCAAATCCCGTTATGGAAAGAGACTGACACATGTTCTCTATACTGCAACTCTACAGATGCTGGGAGCTCTGATCGTAAATCCATGTCTTCATGCAGCTGACGCTCCCGGTTAGAAA
Organism: Ctenochaetus hawaiiensis; assembly: GCA_029783645.1. Lineage (NCBI taxonomy): Eukaryota > Metazoa > Chordata > Actinopteri > Acanthuriformes > Acanthuridae > Ctenochaetus > Ctenochaetus hawaiiensis. Next base: position 12,342,688 of record JAPZDY010000009.1, on the reverse strand, counting down.
ATAACTTATTCTTTCTTTAGATGCTGCATTTCAGTGGGAAGTCCATATTAAAACACAATGCAAAAATCATTCATGTTTTCTCAGAGATGCCAAGCGTGATACTGCGGGCCTTTGTCTGTACCGATCCCGGGTCTCCCTCTTCTCCTTTCATTCAAACTCACCTCTGGTGTCTTTGCTTTTGTGGGGTACGGATGATACAGACAAGACTCGAGCCGACTGCAGTGATCTTCCCGGTGCTCCCGGTGACCTTTTATAGTTCCTCTCAATCAGAAATCTGAGGCATAAGATAACCGACACCGCGGAGGAGGGGGGTGGCGAAAATTTGTCCTGTAGCGAGAGAGCGGTCTATTTTAAGTTTCACAAATGAAGTCGCTTAAAAGGTGCGTTTGAAGAAGTCTTTAATATCGCCTCAGCGCTAAGAATAGGCCTGTGCACTGCTGAGGAGGACGAATTGGAAGTGCTGGCACCACACAATCGTAATCAGAGGGGTGGATGTGGAGCTTGCATGCGTTAAAAGTGGCGTAAGTTGCGGTAACTGGTTCTTTTTTCCCATCTTTTCGCGTTACATTGTTGGTTTAGGAGGAATGGAGTATTGCAGATTATAAATTAATATTCTTAAATCTTCTTTGATAGGAGAAAGGAGTCATTCCGTCCCACTTTTGTATTAAGTATCAGTAGGTACAAAGATAAATTATTGTTCGTTTTGTAATAAGAATAAGATTTTAAGTATTGTTGCCTGTCTCAGCCACAATGAGCGTCTTTTTTACGTAAAATCAATGAATTAAATCAAGTTTCTCATATTTCACTTACAATTAAGTCAAGCACATAGCAGTCGGATTTAAGGTGCATAGGAACAGAACAAAGTCCTCCCATATTTTAACACTGTTCTATTGTCCAAATTAGTCAAAGTGAGCTGAATGATTTTGGAAACATGCCTTTTCAATTGTTAATTCCATGCAGCCCCATTTCTTTGTAAGTCGGCGTACCATCTTTGTTATTCTAGAAGCCTAAAATGTTTAAAGCACAATGTAATTTTCATGCTTTTATCCAAATGTTCTGTAAAATTAAAACAAATTTTGAAATAAAAAAGAGAAAGAAATTCAGTGGTTCATCTTTGCATATGTACATTATATATCCATTTTGACCTGTAGGTGGCAGCACTGCCCCGTGGGGTCGCACTGTCATTACCGTATCTCTTACTGTTTTGACTGCTGGTTGATAGAAACAAGCTCAGAGTGTCATCTGATAGGGCTGAGGGTTTACAAATTGCTGACTTGCAGATCCCCGAGCATTCATAACTACGCCTGGAATTGTAATTTGATTTCAATACGACTTAAATTTATTTCTGGGCCAATATTTGTATTTTTTTTTAAAGACACGCCACTTTTCAAACACTACAAGATAAGACAGCAGAATAAATGAAGTGAATAATTTGTTAAGTGCTCCTCAGACCACTCAAGATCTGCATCTATGCGCCAGATTCAACCTGCTGAAAGGTTTGCTGATGCAACAGCGGCTGTTAATAGCCCCCCTGTTGCTACAGCACATCATCTAATTGACTACGCAGCAGTTGGTGGAGAAAAAGACCTTGGAACAGACCAGCTAATTACACTACGTGTGACAGCTATCCATTGCAAACCTCCCTGGACCCAGGAAGCATGCGAGCAAAGCCCCAGGGCCTTTCCCACTGTGTCTGCCAAGCCCGTGGCCTGAGTCCAGCTTAACTCCCCCTCCCATTAACCAATTATAAAGACATGAGCAGGGCAGGTCAGTTCAATTGCCTCTCAGCACCTCCTGAGTATTCAAAATTCCTGGCAGGTGGAACCACCCCTTCCTCAACCCATTGCGTCGACAAAGCCGCAGCTATGTGAATGCAGCGGGCTGTATGATACACCACAGTGGACCCATGCAAAGACGACCAACCTGAAGGAGATGACTTTACACCAAGGGAGTATTTATTCCTGGTTTTTCACTCTTCCTCAAAAGTGCAGGTGGTGTTGTACAGTTTGCACAAGTCATTTTTCAGAACATTTAACACAAACGAATAACATTCACAGTAAAGCATGTGTTCCATGTTGAGAAGTAATGCGCAGGCAACTCATAAATAAGGTATAAAAAAATATTCTTTCAGCTGATGATTACTGAATCTTGTAAGGAGCTCGGAGTTCCATGAAAAGACGTGGATCTTGGTCAATGGAAATTTATGCCTTTACAAGGGCAGCAAACTCTGTGAAAACAGAATAAAACAATTAGTAGTGAACAAGATTCTTGTCATGGTGGTATAATTCACACTAATTAGACCCACTCTATTTCAAAAACATATGTGTAGACTTTAAATGCGGAGCAATGCAGAGTCCACAGCTAGAGGGCGCTAGAATGAAACATCTGCATCTTTGCTACGCTGCAAGATTTTTGAAACAAAAGTCTTACCATCGACTCCGATCTTGCCATCACCATCACTGTCACCAGCGGAGAGGAAAGCCTTGGTCTCCTTGTCGGTGAGTGCTCTGGCGGAAGCAGAGAAGTTCTGCAGGAACAGCCTGAAAGATGGAGAAAACAGCAGGAGTCAAATATATGAACGTCTCAGAGTCCATCGTAAATCACTGTGAATGAAGAGTGTCCTTAAAAGCATTGTCTGCATTTTGGGTTTTAAGACAAAATGCAGTGGGCCACTAATTCTGTATTAGAGTGTATGATATACAAGGTCATAACATATCTTCATAGATTTCATTAAAAATGTCCTTATTTAATGCAAAGTGTATGATTTGGTTGAATCTAAGCTCAATGAAAAGAAATAGTTGAACAACACAGTGTTTTTCTAAAAACTCGTCACAACTTAGTGATATTAGATCTGGTGCCACAGAGGCGTTTCTTGCTCAAGTCTACATCACATGACTGTCTTACTTCAGCTCCTCCTCCTCAATGAAGCCGCTGTTGTCCTGGTCAATGATGGCGAAGGCCTTCTTGACATCAGCCTCGCTCTTGCCGGCCAGGCCGCATGTCTTGAAGAACTTCTTGTAGTCGAAGGAATCAGCAGCTGCAACACACACGTTAACAACATGAGCACCCGACAGGCTGTTGGTTCGGAGCAGCATGGTGTAATGCAATCAACGTCTAATATGGCATATACTGAAAAGCCTCAGTGCAGTGATCTCCTTAAGTACCAGCTGTTTTTTTTCCTGAATCAGATTTCAGTTGAGAAGTCACAACAATAATGAGGGTGCATAACTGAGTCCAGTGCTTTCACTGCATAATTTTACAATTTTGATGTGTTATTGCTTATTTGAACTCATATCTTTTGCTGATATATGTTAATAGGATTGTTGATTATATTTATATTTACAATACTTTGGTCAGCTGAGGTTATTTTTAAATGTGCTATAGAAAAAATATTGGCTTGATTTGATCTGAATGACTCGTATAGTTCTGTGAATGAAGACATTTGAGCTCACCTGAGCAGCCATCCAGAGCTGCTTTCACATCAGCATCACCGAGGACACCAGCGAAGGCCATTTTTTAATCTTGAGAAGAGAGAAGACAAACAGGGTTAGCATAAGCATCACAAATCCGGTGCTATGTCTTTCCTCTATTCAAAAAGTTTTTAATTTCTGTTTTTGTATCTAGACTTTAAGTCTGTGGATTTGAGAAAGAGTGTTTTCAGAGAGTTTAAAGAGCTCCTCTTATACGACTTTCCTAGTTTTTACATCGTATATAAAACAGAGCCCAAGTGTTCAGTGCCGAGACAATTTAAAAAAAACAATAAACAAGGCTATTCCTCCTCTACCTTCACGAGGAAATGAAAGTTCAGCACTGGACTGTAAGGCAACCAGAAGCAAATCATGGCCACTTCTTTCTTTTGATCACGATTCAGCTATTTAATTGCTTTAAATTTGCAAAGCCTGTCACGCTGCATCACCACTTTGTGCGTTTTTAATGTGTTAAAGCAGTAGGCCTACTCTGCGCCTCCGGATGTCTCACACAGGCCTGACTGTGCACCCCAGCGCGTGACGCTGCTCTGACACCTAAGATGCTCCCACTGAGAGGCCAAATCACGACAACACGACTCACTACCACAGATAAACAAAATCAGCTGGGGAAACACACCGATGCCAAACGCGTCAATGGCTTCGGGTGTGATTATTATTATTTTTATCCGGATATAAAGGATCGCGTAAAATAGCGCATTTATTATCCACAAACGTTGATCCTTAGAAATCAAGTTGCCACATTTGGCCTCCTTTTTCGCGCTGATTGATTCGTCCTGAGGTCCCGTGTGGTGGTTGGCTATGTTGGGTCCATTTCTCTCTACAGTTATAGTCCACGGGGATTTTCTTGTTTGAATCCCTGTCCTCCACGGTGCGGTCTGCTAGTCAGTGTGGCCCTTTTTTCGCGGGACGCGCTTGGCACTCACCTTTGCGCTGCGTTGAGGCGAGTGAAAACCAAGGCGGACTCGAGTGAATGCCGCAAGCCCCGTTGCCCCGCTCTTAAATAGCCCTGGACAACACCATTTACAGAGCTTTGAGTCTCAGTATCAGGTACCAAGATGCATGGGTTTCGAAAAAATGTGTCTAGTAGTCTCGAACTATTTTTAGGTGAACAAATGAGGATGCTACCATGTGTATGAAGGCCTATAGCGAGGCGTGTTGTAACCCGAGCAGGCCCGCAGCTCACTGACTTCGCGGCGTATGTTGCACTCTTATGATTTACGGTCAACATTCCGATGTTGTAAGTTTCATTTGAGGATATATCGGAATGAAACAAGTGGACGTGTGCGAGAGGCGACAGACTGTGGGTAATATGTGTGACATGGTTTGTGAGTCAAATGCACAGATGAGCTCCTGAGCAGTATGTTAGTTAGCAGCGGAAAAACTTAATTTACGGACCTAATGTAATTAATCATTAGTGGCATCAAGCAACCTATTAGATCGCTCAAAGGTTGCGGGTTAACTATGTGTGGAAGGACTGCTTAAATATTATAGCTATCCAATCACTTCTGCTTTTTATGCTCTTTGACTAACCTTTCACTAAATTTTTATACAGGCTGAAGTTTTTGTATAAGCTCTGTTGCCATAAATGGAATAAGAGAAAAAGCGCAACACACAAGCATATCTGCAGTACAAGATGCAATATAAGATGTAACCCATCCATTTTGGAAAGGAAGAGGGGGCTATCATATTCAAACGCGGTGGCACACGCTCTTGTGTGAACTGACCCCCTATATTTTATTTTTCATATGGATCAGTAGGAGAGGACCATTGGACGAATGTGTCAGCAAATCTTATTGTCCATTATGGCTTGTAGATATTTATGGAACAATTTAATTTATAATTCGATGTAGGTTTTACACACACTCTTTCATTTTTCTCTTTATAGTTATGAATAAAATCTTATTTTTAACTTCTGTTTAATTTTATAGCTGAACTCTTGAAATTTAATCCACACTTCAAACAACATAAAACTGCCTTATACCTCATTATCACAACAACCCCTGCCTTTCCACCTCCTCCCTCATTTCTCTTTACCCCATATTTAATTTAGCACATTTGTAGCATTTGTATTATAGCACACAAATGTTTTATAGCCAAAATACCTGGGATATATTTGATATCGGTCCAGTAAGACTGCTTGAGGCCTAATTGAACACATTAAACATATAAAAAAATTTCTTTACCTGAAGTGAAAAGAAAAACATGACTACCACATCATTCAAACAGCTTAGCAATTTCAACTATCCACTGAGGTTGCATTGCACAAAGTGGTTGGGTATCAACAGTCTGAAGCAGATTGTGCATGTGCAGTGGTTCTCTATTGCCAAGCTGGTAGTTTTCTCTTAGGGATGCCTTTTAGCACTGCGACATCCACCCAAACTTTTTTATTACAGATTTTTTAGCAGCTGCACACTTTATTCATTTATCCATCAGAGATTTGTGCAATATATTTGCTATGAGGAGTTTATAAACTAATACATTACAGGGTAAACTTCCTTTTTGATACTTGCCCCACCCACCTACATGAAGTCATACCAATGGCATATAAAGATTTTATTTTCTTGAATTTATTGTTAAAAAAGCCTTGTACAATGCCCACATTACAATCAGCCATCACAATCTCCATTTTACTGTCAGCTGTGAATAATATGCCAAGATACTTAAATTCCTTCGCTTTGAGTATTAACCCACTCCCAAACACGCAGACAGCAATCCACCTTTTTCCAGCAGAGATCATGTACTGAGGGTTAGTGATGCTAATCTTAGTCCTTGGTCACAAACCCTCCCAGTGCATGTTGAAGGTTACAGTCTGGTGGAGCCAACAGGACCACATCATCTGCAAAATGCAGAGATGCAATTCCCAATTCCCTTGACCCAACACTCTCTACAATCTGGCTCTGTCTTGAGATCTTAGACAAGGGGCGACTTTTACCAACTGGAGAATTGTTACTGCCCACTTCCAGTGTGCTTCATGAAAGATCGTTTACATAAATATGTCAATGATCTCTAACTTTTCTAATAAATCTAGTCAAATGATGCAGAGACTTCATACTCAGGATGAAGTTCATTTAAACCCCTGAATATCTCAAATGTCACTACAGTAGTTGAAATCTGAATGAAGTGTGAAACCTATACTCATCGTAAAATAAAATCAGACACCTTGAAAAAACGACATCACACAGGAATATCACATCTAAAAAGGAATTTATTAATTCATTTTGGGTACCTGATTAATCACACAAACAAATATCCAACTTTAGCCATCTGTCCACCAAACATCTTACCAAGAACTGTATCACATCAACAGGGAGAGCAGCAGGCAGGTACAGATTATCCGAGGTTTCTGGTCTTTGCATCAAACAATCTGGAAAATCAGGATTTCCTTAAGAAACCCATGATCGAAAATAAGGGAAGACAGCCGTGGTCATATGTGTTTATTCTCTTTATTTCAGGATATCACAGAACTCTGTGGGGGAGAAGAAGAAACAGTAAATTCAGTCAGCAATCTTTAAATCACAAAGTGCTTCCCAGGCAAGAAATCAGTGTCCTACAAAATTATGGTTCAGCAAAATGACAAAACAAACGACAAATCATATTTTTGCTTGTTGGGATACTTTTATTGAGTTTCCGTATGTTTTACAGATTGCAGTCTCAGTGCTCAGTAATTGACAACGCTCTTGTACAGATAGCTCTTTTTCTTTTTTTTGTTTTAAATGTTATATGCACCCACCTTCCAGCCCGATCTTGCCATCACCGTCCTTATCTCCTGCAGCCATCAGAGCTTTGGTCTCAGCCACAGTCAGCTCCCTCGCCCCCGGAGAGAAATTCTGAAGGAACAGCCTGATGAGTGCAAAGAAAATATCAGCGATAAGCTCAACCATGTATCATTGTGGACTTTATCTTTTCTGGTGGCATTTTCTCCCCCCCTCAGGGCTTCTTGAGCTGTCTTAACCCTCTCCCCATTACTCACCCACCCCACATGTATTACTGTTTCATTCACAGCAGAAATGTCGTTCCATTCATACAGGGATCTCTGCCTGCAGGAATTACGGCATAGATGTTACACACATGCACAAACACACTCACATTCACACTCACACACACTCACACAGACACACACATACACACACATATTCTTCCTTACTTTAGCTCCTCCTCCTCGATGTATCCGCTCCTGTCTTGGTCCAGAACTGTAAACACTTTTTTCCCATTTGCCTCAGATGAGCCGGTCAGTCCCACTTGTGCAAAGAAGGACTTGTAGTCGAATGTGCCTGGAGCTACATAGGCAGAGAGAGAAGAAGAGAAAGAGAGAAGGAGAGAGA
>JAPZDY010000009.1:12284735-12328735 GCA_029783645.1 Ctenochaetus hawaiiensis | reverse complement strand
GTGCAATGCTGCGTTTGCTAGTGGTTACTATCAGTGGTTACTATTAGTGGATTACTATAAGCCAAATTAATTAAGAAAGCATTTGTAAAAGTGATTATCCTTTTGATCTATATCATTAATTACTGTTGGACTGGTTGATTTTTCACTGCTATGTACCGTAGATTCAGCAGGAAAAGCTTGACAATGAGTTGTTTGGGACACAACAGTGTTGTGTTGTTTTTATTTACGTCTGTTCACCCATTGCGACACTGTGTCTTCTCTCCAGGCAGCTCTGATTCCTCTTGTACTGTGGATGCAGCATTTGTTGTCATTAATCCTATCTGGAGATTATGACATGTCAAGCACTGACACACAGCACAGTCTGACTCATAACAAGCTTAAATGAGCTTAAATGATTGTAAATATTATGATGTCTGTGTTTTTTATTTATGCATGCCAAGCAGATTCAGTCTGCTTGGCTGGGCCGCATCAGTTCTCCAACTTCCTTCATGTTGGCTACCTTAAATGACTTGTGGATAAATTATGGTAACTTATGTTAGACTTTGCAAGGTTTGTTACCCCCATCCTGATGTTGATGACAATAAAAAGGCAGACAACACTTGAATTTAACAGCTATAAAAAATAAATACATAAATAAATAACGGCTGCAATTAATCATCTGTATTTAGAGCTATATCCACTGGGTCTTTGTCCTGACTATGGACCCATGTAATCTTTTATTCCACAATATTTCCCAACAGACACTGCTTCTCCATTGTAATCTTTAGAAATGGTGAAGAGGTTTGTAGAAGTGAACCTGAAACAGACGACATTTAGTAATGGCAAAACTGTAGGATGCAAGAGGCCAGATTTAGTCATCTTTTCAAGTTTGGTTGATGAGAGTTTGGTGTACTGAAGGGTTGGGGGAAACAATCAGTATTCTGTGTATCAGGATTTAGACTTGGAACATTTAGCAACAATTCACAAATGTCAGGAATGTTTTTTCTAAATGTTACTTAAAAGGTGATGTTGACGAAAAAAATAAGAGAAACTAGACTTCCAGGGCAGTGGGGCACCGGCACAGTCTCCAGCATATACATGCTGAAATTTATCTTTAAAAAGGCAGCATTTGCTTACATGTATTGATTATGTTGCATATTCCCAGACCAATCTAACATAGAGTATGTTGCGAACATTCTGAGGTGAAGAAAAAAGCTTGGTGCTCAGTCTGTTTCACCTTAAAAACCCTGCACCTGCCCAGTGTTGTGTACAACATTGACTTTCCCTGGAGCTAACAGTGCAGCAGAGAGGCTGCTCTTCACTGCAGGAGACATTACATTAGTAACACAGCAGAGCACTTCACCTCTCCAATTTTTGTTATCTGCTCATAGGTGGGCGAAAAAAATCTACTCATTCTTTAATTAATGCCAAAATATATTTTCCACATGATTTAAAATCTGGTGTAAAAAAAAAGGTGCATGGAGATGCATCTGTACTTGTTTCTATCATCACATCGTAGGAATCAACTCAAACTGAGGTGCCCAGAGATTCCCAACAATAGCATACTGTGGGTAGACGTGAAAGGAATCTCATTCATGGCTGACACTTTGGATCATATCTAATGCTCCTCCGGGAGAGGAAGTAATTGCTGCTCATCTCATTTCATCTGCACTCTGACGGGCTGTGCTGTCTGGATATGCAACTTTTACATCTGACTGAAACAGATTTGTAGTAAGATCACTGCTCTGCTTGTTGTCGGGCTAGCTTTTAGCCTCTAGGAGTTCTCAGGTCGTCAGGTTCATTTGAACAATTTGAGGAAGGCAAGACTTGTTGCTGGATAAGTTCATTCAGATCTGCACAAGACCTCTGGCACTGAGGCTAAGGTTTGCCATGTCACCCATAACAATGTTGTAATCATTAATTGAGGTCATGTGAATCAATCTAAAATGATAGTTTGAGCAGGTAATGTTCTTATGTTTTTTTTTTTATTTCTATAGTGTTACGTACTAGACTTACAGTTTTTGGAGATCTGAATGCCAGAACATTAGGAAAGTGGCCAAATTTGCTGATCTTTCCTCTGTTTTTTGCAAATGACAACTTTCATTACAACCACTGTCTGGTAGAGTGTGACAGACGTATTCCTTTTTTTTTTTCCTCTGTTCTCGGTTTCTGCTCAGCTTAAGGTTTGGTTGGATAGGCTATACTACAAAATTTGGCAATGACATGCAATTATATCAATGTTGTGGCCTTTCTCATTTATTCCCAAAAGGCTCAGACTGTTTGTGTTGCTGTCATAGTCTAATTCTGTTCTTTTTATCCATCTTTGCCAATGTGAAAACATGGGACAACTAAAGCGGGTGTGTAGTCTGGATGTATTCAGCACCACTTTCATCTGTCAGGAATCTGTAGTTCAGCAGAAGGAGACTCAGTAGGTGTTGATTCGCCCTCCAGCAGACAGGATGTACCTGACAAGCTGCGACCAGTGGGAGACAGAATAAACACAGGAGGGAGGATGGGGACAAGAATCTCCCACAAATTCTCTCTGGTCCTTTAGTACACACTCTTACTCACATACACACATAGTAACATGTTGATGTATAGTGGGCTGAGATTACGATTTCATTTATGGCGATGTGATACAACATAAGTGGAAAAAAAACATTTGAAACAAAAAGCTTCAAGTAGAAGGAATTGACTTGAACTTGAACTACACATAGCAGTGACTTAATCAGATAAAAGCCACCAGTGTTGAACCTTTCAAATGAACCTTTCGAAATGTGCAGTGACATTTGGGACGTGAGAAGACAAGGTGGACATGAGGTGAACGAACATGGTGACAGGCTCACACTTGCTGCCAACAAAAGGTTAAGCTTTTATCAGCTAGACACAGACATCTTTTAAATACTTAGTCCATACATGTCACTCTCTTTGTGAACTTTCAGTGGAAGGCAAGTATGTTTTTTTTAAGACTAGGCTGTTGCTGACACTCAGCCCTCTCCTCTGCCTTTTGTGGTATCTTTTGGTTTCAAAGAATTTTAATTGTGGCTAACTGTAACCCATTTTTTTCCTGTGGTAGCATATTATTTATGTATATCGTGTTAACACACTGCTGTGATTGAAGTACATTGGGCCTCTAACAGTTAACGTGTCTTGTGTGTGAAGCACTCTTCAGTATAAAGATGCTGGTTGCACTAAAATGGAAAGCCTCAGCTGTGGGTGTGTGTTGGTCAGCATAGTGAGAGAGCAGCAGCTGAGCAGCGCAGTGGGTGGGGTTGAAAGGCTGCCGTCAGCCCTGACACTTAAACTGCTGGGCCAGCAGCATCCTTACCGGCACAGGCCCACACCTGCTGTCACCACTGCTGCACCATCAGCTGCTTATCAGCCAGTGGAAACCCCCACAGCTGTTTCACTGAATGGCTGATCAGGGACAAAGGTTGGTTGGTCTGAACTGAAGTGTCACAATTTTGCGTAGTCAAGTCATGTTTGCTAAAATTGTAAACCTTACCATCAGAATTATTCAGTCTCTTGCTCAGTGGGACAGTTTGGCATTTGTTCTCTCTGCAGAGGAGTTGCTGGTAAAAAAGAGAAGGAAGTGCAAGAAGTTGCATTGTTAGAGTGCTGTGCAGTTTATTTTTGTTGTCAAGCCTTCATTGTGGGTGGATTTAGAAAAGAGCAAGTACCCTGTGCTGTACGACTGTCAAACACAGTCATGTTTATGGTCGTGACAAGGCTGTCAGCTGCCTTCTTTCATTTTGTTCCAAATTAATTTTGAAGCATTGCTATAAATGATTCAGCATATTTTCTGTCTATTTTTCTTATTTTAGGTGGAAGCACCGGCGACACTTTGTCTGTGCCTCTCTACCTGTCCCTGGTGGTGTCGCTGACGGCGCTTGTGGCCTTGGTGGTGTTGTTAGTGAACTGCGTGACCTGCTGCAAGGAGAGGGAGATCAACTTCAAGGTGAGAGTCCCAGCAGGCAGGTAGCCAAACCGACACAGCTCCATCTGCGTCCACACGGGCTCCACCTAATGAAAAAAGAGAGATGATAGATCGTAATGGACAGTGACTGCACTGCAAGAAATGTAACTTTACTATGATAGCAGGCCTATTTTATTCACTGTTGATTTTTGTTGATGTAGGAGTTTGAGGACCACTTTGATGATGAGATCGACTTCACTCCACCGGCAGAGGACACACCCTCTATGCAGTCCCCAGCTGAGGTGTACACCCTTGCTGTTTCCCCCGTAGCCCTGCCAGGACCCCCACACCTCCAGCCTGCTGTCCGCATCACAGGTCAGACAAACAGATTTATACTGTGTGTCAAAACAAGTTGTATTAATCCATACACATATGCATTTATTTCACATATACAAGTAAATAACACATAAATAGTAATTCTTTTTTGATTCCAAAAATTGAAATTCCAAATCAAACATTTTCTAAGCCAAGGGCCCCTAAATAACACTAGCTTATAGCAGGATCCCCCTTTTTGCAATATGTCTTTAAAAATTTCGGTCACAATACTATGACAACTTAAAAAACAACAACAACAAAAAATAGCACATAGTATTACTTTATATTTGCTGCCTCATACTTGTGAGTTCTACTCGGCCAAAAGCTCCTCAGATTTTTACATCTAAAATTTTGTCACCTGGGCTGTTGGTCTGCTCGTCAAGTTTATATTTTTTATAATGAACCATTTTTTTAAGTGAGTTAGCACTAGTCTTGAACCAGCTTACAAGCCTTGTGGCAGGTGCAGTTGCACCAGGTTAACAGCTCATGACATGCAGAGTAATGTTTTGACAGGTAGGCATCACTAATAAAAAGATGGGCATTGCAAATAATATGTACACATGTTGCTATTATTAATATTTTTATATTTTAGAATAACATCCAATAAAAAGAATAATTCAAATTTCTTTCAAAATCATGTTCAGTTTGATCGTTTCAATGAATCAGAGGTTTGACTAAACCTTTTTTAAATTGACACATCTCAGTTACAGGTTCCTGAGACTAAACATGTGTATCATTACAGGAGTAATTAACATTGTTCTGTGGTTTATTTTTTTCAGAGGGATCCACAGGCTTCCAGTTAGCACGTCACAGCCTGAGTTACATCCAAGAGATCGGCAATGGTTGGTTTGGCCAGGTAGGGTAACTGTTGTTTGTTTTAAAGTTAAAGTTTTGCAATGTTGTAGGAGAAAATGTTAAGCTGTGGGAATACTCTTTTGCTTATTCTTTACCCTCGTTAGCCAAATACTGCTGACAGTGACTCTCATGTGTGTCACAGGCTGAATACATGCTCTGTAGTAACTGAAGTTTTATGCACATATTGTCCTTCCCTGCTTTTGATGCTAATTCTGCTACTCATACCTAAATGGATTAGTAGATAAACATTTTCTCTAAATAGTCCACAAACCTTTCCAGAGGAATATCCATTCCCCCCTATTTATAATCTGTTGCCTTTTTCGCTGTTTTTACCTGCATTTGGTGAAATCCCTTGACCTCTTTGAACGTGCCGCATGGCATGTTCCTCTTTATCTTAACAAGTCTAAAGTGTTTTTTTAATGTGCTAACAGGTCCTTCTGAGTGAAATCTACACAGATCCAGGTGGAGCCAGAGTGGTGGTAAAAGAGTTAAAAGCTAATGCGAGCGCCAAGGAGCAGAATGATTTCCTACAGCAAGGGGATCCATACAGGTAAACACCATAACCCCCTTGACTAAAGACTATTACTGTTTTTTAGATGTTTTCAATCGTGCAATCAGTCATTCAAATATCAACATTTTTTAAAGATTAATAATTGTGTTTAATCATAATTTATATGTGTGTGTGTAGAATAGCATGCATACAGTACATGTGGACAGAAATAACCGTATATCATTACAGTAATGTTAGCAGAATCTTAGACAGTGCATTACACTTAATCTCTGTGCAAATCCTACAGATATCATTTTGAGGTTTAATGTTCAAGCTTAATGGTGCCCTAATTAACATCGGTGTCATCGTCTATCATGTTATTTTGTCCATACAGAGTGCTACAGCATCCAAACATCCTCCATTGCCTGGGACAGTGTGTTGAGGCCATTCCCTTTCTGCTTGTCTTTGAGTACTGTGAAATGGTAAGTGACCACCTGCTCTACCAAATGCTATTTGTAGGCAACCCCCCCTCCCCACCAACTCCCTTTTTTCATCTGCAAAAAGTCATTGTTGAAAAAATTTAAATTATAGCCAAAAGTAATAATTATCATTAATGGAAATTAAAAGTAATGTGCTCTTAATCTGAAATTTGTAATTTTTGCATTATTGTGCTGGTTAAAAACAGTCTCTATTACTGGTGTGGAGGAATTGATAGTTGATTTATTTACTACTTGCTATATAAGCCCCTCTTTAAATAAAGGGCTTTATTAACTGAGAAATCTGAGAATTGGCTCTTGTCAATCTCTCTTGTTAAGCCCCCGAATTTAGAGGGCAAGATCCCTTTAAATACTGTCCAGTAAGCATGCATAGCTGATCTGCACCTATTGACCATCTGGACTGAAAGCCCACCGTCTCAGTCCCAAATTAGCCCTCCCGTTCATCTTCACTTATTGAAGTGACTCAGGCTTCGTTATCACAGCTGATTTATTTGCTGTTTCTCTGTTTGTCTTGGGTGGGCTGTGCCCTGACTGCTGGGAGCCCCCCTCCCTCGAAGTGGCATAGCTAGTCTAAGCTTGGGACTTCTCACATTCCCACTTCACCCAGTAAAGTAACAGGCTCCATTTACACTCCTCAGGTGTCTGCTCCACCAGTTGCTGTGTTTGTGAATTTTTATTTGCTGAATCTGGAGTATGTTGGATACTGTTGAGTTCAGTCTACAGTAAACTAAACTGCTCCTTAAGAAAACCCTTTTGGGTGCCCAGTGATGAAATCAAGAAGCCCCAAAAAGATCATCTAGAAATAATATACAACACTTTGATGTCTGTTTGATTAAGAATGCCTGTTTGATTAAGAATATTCATATCCAATATCCCTTCCTTAGCTTATCAACCTTCCTGGTTTTGGTCTACTTTCACCTTTTATTTTGAGTTTTTGACCACATAAGGCAGCTGTTTTCAGTGAGCAGTGTTCCTAATGATGAATTTCCCTGAAACTGTGTAGTTAAAATGAGTGCAGCACTTTATTATTTAAAATATAGAAGCCTGAAGAGAGTGGGAGTGTTGAATGGGTGAGCTCTGGTTTGGGGGGAGCAGGAGAAGCAGGCTGTATACACTCCAATCAAATGTAAATCCTATTTAACTAACCCCAATCTCCCCGTCCCTACTGATAACATCATCTGTAAGATTGTTTAGATCTTTAAAGTTTTGACCTCAGATCAACGGATGACATTTTATGTGAGATAGCGATAACGTCATGTTGATGCCCCCTCTTCTCACTGGAAAAGTTATAAATAAGACCTGTGGCAAGCTGACAAGTTTAGATCTGCTTCCTCAGGGGGCAGAGATCTGGGCTCTGAGGCTCAGAGCCGAGCTGGTCTGAGCTGCTGCGTCAGTACAATGTAGTGAACTAATCATGTACATCCCCAGTTGTTAGAGACCTAAACAGAGCTAAAAGGAAGTGAATATTAATATTTCTTAAATTCAGTAGATGAATGATTTGTTGCCTTGTAGCTGTAACATGTTTAAACAAGAGTAATAACTGTTTCCTACCAAATTCTTTGCCAATATTCACCTAACTCTATATCATTACAATGTATGTTGTCTGTCCAATTGAGTAATGTCAAACTTATATCTCTAAGATCAAGAAATGGGTGACTCACCAAATTCAAATCACTCAGCAAATCTTGCACCCTGAGAGAACATCACAGCTTTCTCTGGTTATGTAACACCTATTTCAAAAATCTCCACATCTCTGTACTGCACAGGAAGCCCAGATTTATATAGAGATCTAATTTCCAATGGTTACATACTTCTTTAAGAGGTGATAATACGTAAATGTGGTGTTTACAACTTGTTTTCATTGCCCTCTAGCGGCTGAACAATTTTTACTGGAGTTTTAATCTATGAAATCTTTAAATTGACTCATTATTTACCAACAACGGACCAGCATAACTAATGATGTGAGACCACCACTGAAAAATTTCCAAGAACACTTAAATAGAAAACTTCTTCACATTTTGGAGCCAGCACAGCTAACAAGTGACTGCAACCTAAAAGTAATTGCAGAGTTGAATTAAAACACAAATTTGATGCAGTGTGATCAACCATTAAATCAGATGACCCTTTTCCTACTTAGACAGCAGTATGAGGCCCGGTTGTGTTTGGGTGCATAAGAGGGACACAGATCTGCCAACTTTTTGCCTAATGTGCTAGGATACAGATGTTTTTTTGTGATTAACATTAAAGAGTTGGTGCATCTAAGCTGTACAGTTTGATTTTTTCAAATTTGTTTCAGAAGATAACTTCACGATTCTTATGCTGAATTAAAATCTGTTTATTGTAATTTATTAGTTACTTTTATGCTAATGTGCAGTCTGCAGTGTGGGTTTCATTTCCACTAATTCGATGTTGAGCCATCTTTTATTTATGCGCAGGAAAAAGGAAATGCATCTCTGTTAGTTTAGTGAACAAATGCTTTGATTAACTTCATCCCCATCTTGCCTTTCCATTTCTCCGAGCTGGTTACGCGTCCAGCTGGGTCCAGTTTGACTCATGTTCCCTGACATTGCGTAATTTGTTGGGCCAGGGCATTGTCAGCTGCCCAGACCTGGCTGGTGTCCTGGCATTGTGGTTTTCTCAGCCAGCTCTAGTAACATCTCTGATAGTAGATGGAAATGAGTCAAGGTAAATAAATTATCACAGTCGTGCACGAGTTATAAGGGAGGACAGTGTGATGTGGATCAGCTTCTGTTTGTTGGAAGTGATAATGTGAGGGGGTAGGAGTGATGAGTGATGTCTATACTGAGTGATGTCTATACTCGTTATCTCTTGCTGAATAAAAAGTATCGAAGACTTCATTAAAGTGGGATTTTCTTTTTTGTAAAGTATGTTTCTTTAATTGCAATATTTATGGTTAAAATTTCATTTGCACAACTTGAAACTTCAAATAACATTTGCTCCAAAGAAAAAAAAAAAGAAAAACTAAAGACATTGAACCTGCTGAGGGTTGAATTTAAAGCAAAATGTAAATGGCCTCTTACCACTTCAGGCTGTGTCAGTCATCCCCATGATGCCGAAACGTGAAATGTGACACTGCAGCTGCGCAGTGGACAAGATGAATCCCAAAAAACCAATGTACTGTGACGTTCTCTCTGACAACATGGTGATTGATGGTGTTTTTTCTGTCCCATATCACCCGTGCAGGGTAACCCTGACTCAAAGCATTTTAGACATCAAAATACATCAAGCAACTGGTGCAGGGGCCACAGAATGTCACATACCATAGTGTGAGTGACGGCTTCTAATGCATGGATCTCCTACTTGGTGCCTGGCCAAGATGTTAACCAGACCCTTCTCTGGTTCAGGGTCTCAGACATGAGCCAGCTGACTTTTGGCTTTCTGAAGTCGATCTCCTTCGTTTATTACGATCGTTAAAGCGACAATCCTCGGGTTGTTATGAAAGTGATCTTTATGTAACTGTCATGGCATTTATTAAGTTATACGTTACGGACCATGCTCTGCTGCTGTGTTTAGGCGTGTTGAGCATTCGCAATTCACCTTGTGGGTAGAGATGTCCTTACATTGTTGGTGTCCTTTTTGACTTCAGTAGGCTTATTGTCTCTATTGATGGTAGCTTATTCTTAAAGTCCAAGTTGATTTACAAAGACAGTTGCGAACCATTTGAAATAAATATCGCACCTTATTTTTAGTGCTTTATGAACCTCTTGCCTTTTTTCTGCTTAAAGCAAACAAGCTTATAGTAATCAGAATAAAACCTGTTTGTAGTTCTCACCAGTAACATAGAGGACAAACGCTTTAAATAGCCTGAATGTTTGTTTGTTTATTTTCACATAACTTGATCATGTGTTGGCTGAGCCAGACGTGAATCTGTGCCCTGGCAACTTTCTACATTCTTGTTTTTTTTTTAATGGGTTAGACACAAAGCCTAATTGTTTTGGCCTTTCACAGTTAATGTTGTTTTATTAGCTGCATTGGATTGTCCCCCCCCCCAGAAACACAGATCTAATCACCTGCTGCAGAGCCTTCACAAATAAAGACAGCCAGAGAGAGTATCACTTACCATATATTGAATATAGCTCTTCCCTGAAGGCTGCTTCTCAGAGGAGTGTGTGTTTTTTCTGTGCGTGTGAGTGTACGTAGGGTTAGATAGGGTAGAAGTGAACCATGTTGCTTACTCAAGATGACTGATCTAAGCTGCGTGAAGAGAGAAAAATAAACCCATTGTAAACATGCAGACGCACAAACACAAACTTGCGCACTCAGTTACTTCATGTGACCTGACATTTTGAATAGAAGCACCTTATATTATGTGATGCGGGTAGCCGTGTTTACAGTATTTTTTTAAGTATCTTACTCCTCAGGGGAGCTCTGTGCTTCAGATCAGGAATCTCCTCCTCTTTTCTCTGTGCTGAATATGATCTGAGACAGACACACAACATATATGGCCCTTTGCTTTCACTATTTGGATGTCAGAGTTAAATATACTGTTAGCTAAAAATGTCCACTATCTCTAGTTGTAGCAAAGCCGTGTCCTACTCCCCTCTCAGGACATCCTGTTTTTCAGTCCTTTCCTCCTCTCGTGAGGTCTGAAACCACACTGGACACAGGGACAGTTAATTTCACCTAACCTGAACTGGACCTCCTTATTTATAAATCTCTGTGACACAGCATAGAGATCCATTTAACAGCGTTAGCCTTATTTGGTCCTCTCACACATCAACAGTAAGAAGTGCTGAGGAGACAGTAACAGGAGAGTCTGCTGCCTCCGTGTGGTAGTTTCTATGTATTGCATTTAACCGGAACCACTTATTAAATTCCTCTCTTTGATGTAAAGACAGAGGATTTTTCTGGATTTATAGGATGTTTACATTTGATATTCATGAGCTAATACAGCTGTATGTCTGTGTGTCTGTGTCTGTATTTGTGTGTGTGTTTGCAGGGGGATTTACGAGGTTATCTGTCCCAGCAAGACTGGATGTTCAGAAATGCTGAGTTGCTGCAGCTGCAGAGGATGGCCTGTGAAATCGCTGCTGGCGTCACTCACCTTCACAAACACAACTTCCTGCACAGGTAGACCTTCAGAAATGCAACATTTTAAGGAAGCTCGTAGGGTTTAGACCCACTGAGCCAAGACTTGTGTTTCTCCTGACACTGTGTATTGACGAAGACAGCTGCAGTGTAGGGTAACGCTCTCTCTCTCAGTGACAGCTGATGACACAAAAACAATGATCACAACCCAAACAAAACATTTTTTTTGCCTTATGTAAACTTACTGAATTATTAATTCTCTTAATGGAACAAGTATTACTGATTCAAGAAGTAGTTCTTTCGAAGTCTTTATTTTATTCAAAGATTTAATTTTTTAAAAAACAGTAGTAGGATGTTGATTAATGATAGTCAAAATGTCTTTTTTAACCTATTTTTCATAAAACTTGGACTGATATTGTCATTGTCATTTTAATCAAGAGTTTTTCAAGGATTTATATAAGATGATATTTAAATTCTGTTTTTTTTTTTAAATTTCACGTGTTTACCACATTTAGACATTTAAATACTCATAAAATACACATAAATGTTGCTGTTCTCAGTGTTTAAATTGGTGAATACTAATATAGTTTTCATGGTATATGGTTAATATATAGTAATTTTAATGGATATCTAATGTCACTTGGTAAATATATTGCCACAAACATCGTAAAACATGAGTGTAAAGGCTTAAGTCAACTGTTAGTTTTACTTAAGTGCTTACTGTCCAACCAGTGTCAGGAGTACCAGTGTTCTCCAAAAAAGGTGTGTACAGGAGAGAGGCTGCGTTTCATTTTCATTTTTACCCTCAGCGAGCACTGGATGTCTGGCTACTAGCAGCCAGTGGGGTGCAGGGGGTGTTGGGAACGTGTGGCTCGGGGTCAACATATGATGCTCAGCTCGTCAGCTCTATTTTGCATGCTCAGAATAAGCTCAGAGAGTTCCAATTACACAGCTCCCATGCATTGCCACAGTGTCAGCTGTCAACTGCCAGCAGGATATGATGATTCTGCTCTTTGCGTGTAAAGGGATAGCCTCAGATTGGGCGTTGTGTTTTAAACCCTGTTACAACTTAAAGGGAATTCCACAAGCTTCCCTCCATGTAACAAATTTAATTTACAGTTGTAAAAATAGTTCTGTGGCATTTTTTGCTCTACAAGCACACAAATTAATAAAAGACTGTACAAAGTAAATGATTCAGAGTGCAGCTATATGCTGGCTAAATGTAATGTATGTTGACGGCGCCGTGCTGCAGACACAAAACCCTGTAGGCAGGTGCTGTGTGGGCTGATATCCAAAGCTGAAACCTCAGCTTTGCAATGCAAGGGTGAGAATGGCGCTGTGAAAGAACGAAACGCATACTGTACTGTCTGTGTGCCCTGAATAATTTCTCATTCAGAAACTGTGTATAAAGTTTCCTTAGAGACATGCTCCAGTGATTGCTCTATGTATATTTTTAGCACAAGTACTGCCAAGTCTGTGATTTTCTTTTTTTTTCATCTTGCAGGGTTTATTTGTCAATCAATATGAGTCATGTTTGTGAGTTTTTTCAAGGTTGAAAAGCCCTGATCCTTTACCCAAGACTTTTTTTTCACCAGCTTTTAAAGCTTTATGTTGAGCTCCTGTGTTGGTCAAATTAGTTTTTTACAATAGAGAATTTGCCCAAACACTTAAACTTCATAATTAGTTGTATCAGAACTGCAGAGTATTTCTTCGGGCTTTTCTCAATGGAAAATATGTTTTCTTTTTATTCAGAGTTTGATGTGCCAACTGGTGAATGATTCATTGATCTGATTGGTTGAAGTTTTCCCATGATTGATGGCAATAGACATATGGTTCATCTAGTCACCTGCCAAATATTTTTTCAAAGTCCCTGCCCTTTGCCAGACAGTTCCAAGGACGACTTTCCAGATGGTCCTATGTAACAAACCATCTGGCACGATAGGTTGCAGCGTCCTACCAAAAAGTGTTGATGTATCTGCTTTTAAGATGTTTCAAATTAGCATGTTTAGAGGAAGAGCAATGCCACATATTAGCCTTGTAGGATTAAGATGTCAGACTCATTTCCTTACTGTTGTTTTGCCTTATGTTGGACCCTCAGTCAATGGCAGACAACAGTGGAGTTTAAAATAAAATCCTGCCTTTTCATTCAGTGTGAGTGAACTTTAATAGGGCTTCATCGTGTTCAAAGAGAGCTTCTTACTCCCTCTAGTGGCAGCCCCACACAAAGTTTGCAGGGCCTGTGTTTCCCTATAGAAACTATGGCATATCCTTTGCTGTACACACAAGTCAGGAATAGCCCCTGTATGGTCTGTTTCAAGGTGAAGAGCTGAGTCCAGTGACACAAGAATTTCCTAGTTGGCAGAGTCATTTATGATCCTTGCCAGGCATCTCTGCCTCTTGATTCTTGCAAGGTAATCTTAGCCTTTAGGGTTAAGAGCAGATGGTCGATTCCTTTTTGATCTACACTGATTGATTTTGTAGTCACTTCACCCTTATTTGGCCCCTACTCTGCTTTACGGGCACAAATGACAGTCCACAAGCCAAACAAAATTGACTAACTGGGACAAGGATGAGAATCAGCTAAAAGTTTTTTTTTTTTATTTTTTAATGATCACAAACTTGCACTTGAGCTTTGTTTTAAGTAAATGAGTTGATAACTGTGAGTTTGTAAAGTATGTAATATGTCCCTTTGTGTCATGTTGATGTCTCTCTTTGTGATTTCATAGTGATTTGGCTTTGAGGAACTGCTACCTGACCGCCGATCTGACAGTCAAAGTAGGAGACTATGGAATTGGACCCTACAGATACAAAGTAAGCAAAAGCCTCATTATCAGACATTTTCCACATTGACATTTGGTGTGTCTTTTTGTTCATCTGTGGTTCCTAAAGTGACACATTCTGAACTCCGTTGCATAAAAAAACAACCCTTGTACACCTAATAAAGACCTCTGTTAGACCTCTTGTAGCAGTTTAACACAGTCCCCTAGTGCCTGGTTGGCACAGGCCACTCATGGCTCAGCCGTGCAGGTGTTTGCCTTTTGATCAATCTTTTATTTCACTAAAGAATTATGATCACCTTCTCTTGTAACCTGACAAGCTGCAGATGTCCCAAGGCAGTTCTGTCTGCTGGATTCTTTGCATACTGCTGATACGTCAGTTTGGCAGTCTGAATTTAATACTCATAAGATAAGGTCACCCTCTGAATCTATTTCTGTAAAGAAAGACAGAGGCAAAGTGAGAGTCCACTGCCTCAGTGAGAGATAATAAACCAATTTCTCTTATTGTAGGGTGTTTTTCTAATGATGTTGTGTATGCACAGTTTTTTTTCAGTGTTTTCAAGAGTTATGCTTTTTAAAAGTGTGATGGAGTTTTTTTATTACATTGTGCCTTCAGGAGGATTACATCATCACGGAGGATGATGTGTTCGCACCACTTCGCTGGTTGGCTCCTGAGCTGGTGGGCGAGCGCCATGGGGGTGTGATTACTATGGAGCAGACCAAGCCCAGCAATGTGTGGTAGGCACCAGATTGTAGCTCTTCACTGACACTTGAAGACTTTTTAAAAACCCATTACTCATAATGACTAAGTTTACTTGAATCTGACCCCAGTGTGTTTAAAAATAAAATTTCTTGAAGAGAAGAAAAGACTTGTACTGCCTTAGTGAAGATTGTAGCAGGGAAAGTCGTGTACTGTAATCATTAAGTACATATATATTTCGAATGAGACATAGTAAAACAGTAAAATTTACTCTGCAGAACATTTCTGCTCTTAATGAGAAAACAAGGCATTTCTGTGAATTCCAGAGCGTGTAAATCTCAAACATTTGGATAATTTCCAAAAGAGGGTAAAAAACACTGACACTGCACCAACGCAGCATCTCTGCACACTGTTCAGTCTTTTCAGCCCCTCTTTGACTTTACGACTAATTGCCCAAATGCTTTCCGATCATAAATTGTGGAGTTACAGAGTTGCAGGGTAGTTACGAGTGCCAGATTTCCCTCTAAATAAAATATATATTGAAAATAAAGTAATGCCTCTATTGTCAGTAATGTTTTTGAATTTTGTTCTTCTCGAATTCATGTAATTCTTTTTTTTTTGTTTTGCAAAACTTTTTTATGGGTTCAGATATTCATCGAAATTAACCTGATGAAGTTTTATAGTTTGGAGTAAAGAGGTCAAGGTCAGTTGCTGAACTTGAAATGTGCGAGAAACTTGTCCTGTGGTAAATGCCTTCTCTATCCTCGATTGTCTGTAGGGCCTTGGGGGTGACATTGTGGGAGCTCTTAGAAAATGCTGCCCAGCCATACCCACATCTGTCAGACCGGGAGGTTCTCAATCATGTGATCAAGGATCAACAAGTCAAACTCTTCAAACCACAGCTGGAGCTTCCTTATTCAGATAGATGGTGAGTCTTTGGAACAGCTTACATGCCAATGATGTTGGAAAACAAACAGTATACGTAATATTTCATAAATCAGAAGCAGGTCTTGTAAATGTATTTTGTCTGGAAAATAATTGTCTGTTTTTCCTGTAACTGCAGGTACGAGGTGCTGCAGTTTTGCTGGCTGTCTCCAGACAAGCGTGCCACAGCAGAGGAAGTGCACCGTTTGCTTGTTTATCTGCGCATGCAAGGCCAGAAAGACATAGAAGAAGATTTTGAACAACGCTGGGATGCTCTCAAGCCTAACCCCTCAGCACGGCAGACCACTGTTAGCCACTCCTCTTTCCCGATCTTGGAACAGTTTGCTGACGATGCCCTGCGTCAAGAGATCGATGAAGTTCTCACTGTCACTGAAACAAGCAAAGGTCTTAGCTTTGAGTACGTTTGGGAGGCAGCTAAGCACGACCACTATGAGGGCAACCATGGACGTTCAGGCATGGACACGACATTGAACTATCACAGCATGTTCTTTCCTGTATCCAGTGAAGACATCCAGGCCCATTTCCCTGATCCTGTAGCCAGAGCAGCGGGCAAAGAAAGTGGTGAAACTCCATCAGGTGTTCCTGGGATTGTACCAGTGTTTGATGCACAAAAGCCATCGAATGGAAATGAATATTACATACAACTAGAAGAACAAGGGGAGAGCACTGTCGGGGAAGATGGGAACGGAGGCCAAGACTTGGACTTTAATACAGGCCAGCAAGACTTTGTTGTACTCCAAGATGTCCGTCTGGATGAGTCTAGTACAGATGCTGAGTTTTTTCACCAAAGTATTGACTCTAAGGATTCCTATTTGCCAGACAGCCACATCTGGTCATCTCTTGAAAATGATAGTCCATACCACGCCAACATTTTCACTGAAGGAGGGTCCAAGCAAGAGGACTCTCCCTCGTGGAGAACAAGTTTTATGGAGCTTCCAGAGAGAAATGGGAACCATTTCCATGAAGGTGCACCTATAGAAGTCCAGGAGGTGGATACAGATAAAAGCTACGGGGAGTCTTTTTTAGGGGAACGTTCAGAAGCCCCTCACCAGGCGGATTCTGTGGAAGTGGAGAGGGAGAACACAGATGTGAAGAGGCTTCTGAACACTGAAAAATTAGCTGACAACTTCATGTTTCTCAATGACCAGAGCCTGATGAAAAACAGATCTAGTCCACAGGAGAATTTTCTCTTACCTGGTATAGCCCACGAACCAGAAGACACATTCAAAATGCGTTCTTGGGACAACCTTGCGTCTTTAGGCAGCTTAACCACAATGGACTCTTATTTAAAACCTGCAGCAAGTAGCACATTCTCAAAACAAGAACTTTTAGACTCTCCAAGTGCCAGTTTGGGAGAGCCACATCAGTCTCTGGTAGAAAATGAAACACTGGTGCCTTTCATTACAGTGGTCACAGAAGATGACACAAGCAACCAGCTGCCAGTTAGAAACAGTTCTTCCACCGAAGACCTTGGTCTGCTGCAGTCTTCAGACAGAGGTACCGACTCTGGTTTTGATTCTACCTCAGAGAGGTTTGAGATTATCATCAGTCAAACTGATGGCCACACCCCTGCTTTCTCTGAAAGTGCCACTACAGACTCCTTGTGCACAGATGCCAAAATTCCCAGCCTTGATGACCTTGGAACCTCAAAGGATAATGTAGAAGGTAACATGTCTGAAAACCTGCAAGTCCAAGCATTGTCCTCAGACAACGGACACAGTGAAGACCTAACAAGTCACGATCTGTTGAGTGAATTAAACGAGGAAGATATAGAACTGGAAACCACTCTTTCAGACCATGAAGAACCCTTTATGGATACCAGTGAGCGTCCTCTTGTCAAATCTTCTCTGTTGGTTTCTGGTCCATCTTTGGACCAGATCAGCCAGGACAGTTTACTGGAAGACAGTATGTCCACTACTCTGCCCACTGTAGATAATTCAGCTGAGACACCAGACTCTTTAGACTCTCTGGACATCAACAGGCTTGGTGAACAAGGAGAGGAGCTAAGTGCTCAAGTAGCCCAACACAAACTCCAGCCTCCATACAAAATATCGGACAGTGGATATGAGACGGAGAACCTGGAGTCTCCTGAGTGGAACTCTCAGCCCAATGTCAAAGACCACTCCCCTGTCAAAAATGGCTTGAGTGTTGCCAAAGTAGAGGAAGAGACCGAAGAGTCCACAGCTGCAACAAATCTGGTTCCACCAGAAATCATCATCTCTGAAGCCGAGGGTGTGCTGGACTCTCACAACGAGGATCCCAGTGAGGACCAGCAACCAGATCATGAAGCCCCTGCTGAGGAGCCACTCATGGGCAGTAAAAACAGAGACTCAGCCTACTTCTCAGACAATGATTCAGAACCCGAGAAGAAGTCAGAAGAAGCAATAGCAGTAGGTTCTGGTGAAGACATGTGGCTGAGGAACTCTACAGATGCATTCAGCGGGGATGCTGAGGGTCCAGCTCTGGAGGTTAACGTGGAGAAAGATGTGGACTCTGAATTTTCTCAGCAACAATCTTCTGCAGCCACTGAAGCACAGACTGATGGAAAAACACTCGATCCTCATGTTGTGGGCACACTTCTAGAGACAGATTTCACACAGAAATGTGAGAAGGAGGTGGCAGAATTTATCAGCAATCATGATGAAGATGAAAACAAACCAGAAGTGTTGAAGAACGTCACGTCTCTTGATCAACCAGACCTTTTAGTGGATCTAGGAGCCTCAACCCCACTCCCTTCTGCTGACCATTCAGAGCCTTCGGCAGAGAGTACAGGTCACGCTAAGCTAACCAGGACCTACGCCAGCGATGGTCATAAGATAAAAGAGCCAGACATGGAGGGGCGCTACCTTGGGCGGCGGGATGGCTTGGCTTTAGATGGACAGGAGGATGGCGTAGATGCTGATGAGGAGGACGAGAACAGCGACGACTCCGATGATGACATCCGTGCGTACCACCTGCACAGCTCCAGCTCAGAGAGTGAAGACGACACCGTTCATACAGTCCCAGTTATTGTCTCAGATGACAGCAGAGCAAAGAACTTGAAGAGCTTGTTGAAACCCACCACCCTGAACATCCAGGCATCTTCCTCACCATTCCCTGCGAAGAGCAATGCAGAAAACTCCAGAAGAGCTGTGTCTTTCTTTGATGATGTCACTGTCTACCTGTTTGACCAGGTAAAGCGTTGTCTCTTTTGTTCTCGCTGTAGCTAGTAAGCCACTTTCTTTCAGCCAGTCTAATTAAAATCCGACTCATCCTCATTTAGGAAACCCCCACCAAGGAACTGGGCGACCACTCTTCGGGCTCAAACAGTCAGGTACCGGAGTTCAGCAGCCCAGGGCCCACTGCCAGCTACTTGAACCGCTTTGCCAACTCTGAAAGCTCCACAGATGAAGAAGGTAATGCCACAACCTACCTAGCACTGAACCAAATTACTAAATAATTTTAGGCCTCAAGGCTTCATACATAATAGTGCAATTCAAATTCTAAATCAACATTTGATTGCTTGGCGATCAAATGTATCCCAGGGCTTTCAATGTTATGTCGATGTCATAAAATATGGCGACAGACGTTCAAAGATACATTCAAAAATCTCAATAAAAGCTTCAAATATATATAAAAAAAGTCACATATGGTACATTCTGTAAACCTGCTAAATGTATGCTTCTTTAATGTTTGTTTGCCACTACATGTCCTGGCTCATTTATCAAATCCAATAAATCTCTACAGGTGGTGGTTTTGAGTGGGATGATGACTTCTCCTCCTCTGCACCCGCCTTCATGCCCAAGACGGAGAAAGACCTCGTGTCGAAGGCTATCTCCGCATCTGCAGCATCTCGCTTTTCCTCTCCGCCCCCCGCAGTGGGACGCGTGCTTGAGCCCAGCTGGACGAGCTCCTCAAACTACTCCCGTTTCTCCATCTCGCCGGCCAGCATCGCCAGCTTCTCCCTCACACATCTCACTGACTCTGACATCGAACAAGGAGGCAAGTTGAGCATGCAGTCACACCAAACCTCTATTTGTAAACGCAGGCTTAAATGAATAGTTAAAGCAATTTTAAAAATATGCATTTGTTTTTTTTTTCTTTCTGGAAATCCAATGAGAAGATCAATACCAATTTCATCTCTGTACGATAAATATGAGTCTGTAACTAGCAGCAGGTTGGCTCAGTCTCCTCTGACAGTAAACGGCCTGACAGTAATCACTGCACCTGGCAAAGAAAAACTGGCACAAATCCTCTAACACCACAAGTTGTTGTTGGTTCTGTAGACAGAACTTTGCAAGCTTTTTCCAGGCTTTATGCAAAAGATAAGCTAACCGGCAGGCACTCCATATTAACTTACATACTTGAGGGATATGGATGAGCAAATAAGTATTTCCTAAAATTTCTATTCGTTTCAAAATGCTGCATTTTAATTACAGTCTTTAATATTATCATTAGTGCTTTCTTGGTGCCAATTTATAAGAAAAAAATATTTAATTCTTTACCTTTTTTGTAAATGTATTTGTAACAAAAAACTCACTTTCCTTGAATATATCCTTACTGACTACTATTTTTAGCATTTGCATCTACCTTGGTATTTTGGCCTTGCAGTAATTTAAACCAATCACATTTGAGCTATAACCATCAATCAGCTTAACACATTTTAACTCTCTTTATTCTCTTTTGTTCATCTCAGGAAGCAGTGAAGATGGAGAAAAGGACTAGAGTGATAAATGAAGGGACCATTCGTCTTCATGCTAAAAATGAACTTATACTCGCACTTTTCGGGAAAGAAGAACTGCTGAATAAGGACAAATGATGCTGTTTGTGGAGCAAACCGCGGATGCTTCTCTCAGGCAGAACTGCTCTTTACTTACATGGAAACAGCCACAAGGACAATGACTGCAGATGGACTTTGAGCAAATAAGACAAACAAGGCCCGGTCGGAGCCACATCACCTCTCCAGCTACATCAGTGTGTGTTTTGTTTTTTTTTTTCAGTTCAGTGCAATTCCACCGGGAAAAAAAAATTAAAAGATGTTTCTAAATGTTTGCTTTAAAGACTCATCAAGCACATTCCAGGTGTTTGGCTGCTTCTTTTTGTTGTGTATCGATGCGCACTCCTTTGCCAGGATGTTTGCATCACCAAAAGAAAAAAGAAAAGACTTTTTATGTTCTGGATTCAACACACTGGGCTGGCAAACTTACCACTACAGCCAAATAGGAATAAGCTCTTTGATTTCAACTGAACTAAAAGTGAATGAAGATCCAAACTATATTTTCTCCAACGTTGTTAAATTTTGCTCCTTCATGTTGTGCGATTATTTCAGTGGTTGCCTTTTTATGGAAGAGTGATTTGCTTTTTTTTTTTCGCCAGCTTTTTGGTATTTGTCAAAGTCTCCTGAATGGAGAGAGACACTATGTAATATCCTTCTGTAGCAGGGTTGAAATTAGGAAGTGTCATCCGTGCATAGGATGATTGGATAACTACCTTAACTAAAAAAATCCCTCATCTGGGAGGTGACACACTGTATGTTCTTTTATTTATGTTTGAAAGGAACATTTACAGTAAGTAGTTTCATATTTTTGAGACATCTCAGTAAGGCTGGTTGGTGTTATTGGACAAGGATCGTCATGAATCCTTATAGAGTTGAACTGAACAGAGAGATGCAAAGAAAAACTTAGAAACAAGTTCTTCATTTCGTATTGCTTCATTTTATGCTCTGAAAATGTGCAGGAAGTTGCTTAGTTGGTTTTGTTCTAATTACTTGTCACTGGGTTTTTATCACGGTGCCTGTGATGCTGTAAAAAAACAAAACAGCTGCACTCCTCCATTTACTATCACTACAAAATTTAAAAAATCACACGTTTAGTGAGATTGTGTAAAAAGTGGGAGATTTTATTTTTACATGTCAGAATGAAGAAATGTATTAAGCTGTTTGTAAAACAAATGTGCAATGAGTTTCATTAATCAGTGTAAAT
Source organism: Ctenochaetus hawaiiensis (assembly GCA_029783645.1). Lineage (NCBI taxonomy): Eukaryota > Metazoa > Chordata > Actinopteri > Acanthuriformes > Acanthuridae > Ctenochaetus > Ctenochaetus hawaiiensis. The sequence goes on along the minus strand of JAPZDY010000009.1, from coordinate 12,307,192 downwards.
TTGCATATGAGTTCATAGGAAGAGCTGGTGAACGTTTCTTCAGTAATGTGCAGGGACTTAAAGCTTAACACTACTAGAACAAAAAGAAAACACTGCTGCTTTTATTAACGTCAGTGTCATGAACAGAGTTGTCTGCCTTTGTTTTTTTTTTTTTTTTTACTGTGTCAAACTTAATTTACCTGCTCAGATGGCATTTTCCTCCTTAAGGACCCCTTGTCCAGTCGCAATTTTAAGTCACTTCATTATTGTTTCTTATCATTTGCAGGCCTCATCTCTGTGGCTGTACAGGTTTGATGGGGGATGTGTTTGTGTGTGAATCATGATCTGTTTCTGTATAAAACATAATGCAAACAGTAACAGGAGCAACACAATGCTTCCTTCATGTACAGCTCTAAAAACACCGTTCTTTGAAACTGTAGGTTATACAGTTACTGTATGTTTATTTTTTCTTTTAACGACTCAAACACTAAAGGTTTTCTCACAGATGACCTGATGAACAGTGATACTTCACCCGTAGTAGATCATGTCCAGCCCCCCCGCGCCGTACAGAAGCCACTGTACAGGATCTTAGACAATGTTAACCTCTGTTAAAAACCAGCAGCCTGTGCTTCAGTTAAACTTGAACAGTTATTTAAGGAAATCTTGTTTTATTTGACTACATTATACATTTGCTTAATCTTGCACATTTGAGACATGTAACTTAATGTTGAACTGTAACTGATGTATGTAAATGTTAATTTTTTTTTTTTTTCTGTCTGTAAATGGGAAATGATGTAACTGCGTTATAGGTATGAGGTTTCATTTTGTAATTTAAAGCTGAGTTGATCAGAGGAACATATCACTCGTCGGCAAAAAGTGGTTAAATTAAGACAAAAGCAGATGTGAAATCATTCTGTCCTTTGAACTTGTAGATTTTAAAAAAATATTTTTACTTCATATTTATCATGCTTAGTGTAATTGAATGAAATGTTTATAATTACACTGTTTAATATGAAAATAAATGCAAATGAACTTCTAATTACTGCGTGTCTGCTGCGTGCGCGTCATGTGTTGGGGGTCTGTTATCGAGCCAGGCAAAGGAATGATCCTGGCATCAAGACCAGACACTCAGGAAGTGCAATGTAATCAGTGTGGTAAGGAGCCAGAAGTAGAGTGAGAGCTATCGTATAGATTTAGTTTGGCTCTGCACACACCGGTTTAGAAATTCACTCCCTGGATAGAGGTTGGCCTGGGTGACGGGGTCTGGGCAGGTAAAGGGGCACTCAGATGAACTCCGAAATGTTGGACTCAGAGAATCTGTGCAACCAGAGAGGGAAGATGTGTCTAGCAGCCGCTTGGAGAGACTCCAGGGTGTTTCCCTGCCTTTCCCTCAATGCATCCTGGGATAGGCTCCAGCCCCTACGATGCATTGGAAAACACTAACATGTAGCAGAAGTTCTCAATAATATAGTCACATAACAGCAGACGGAGTATGTTCCAGTCTGCACTGTGTGTAACTCTGGTTTCTTGCACAAACAGCTTGTTCACAGTGTCGGAGGCTCATAAAATGTAAACTGATTGATCTGCACTGTCACAAATGTTATCTGACTCGTGGTACACTTGTTAATGAGAGAGTAAATGTGAGTGTAATTATAAGACAAATGAAAAAAGCTTGGCAAAACAAACATAAACCATCTGTAAAACTGGAAATGCTGCCTCATGGTTGAAGAACTCTGCCTAGCAGTCAAATCAGTTTACATCCATTTAGTGAAAAAAAAATCAATAGAATTTACAGTATGTGTATATTTTTTGGCAAAATTAAACTTGTTACTGTTTTAACATTTATGATTCCAATTGATAATCTCCAGTGAGAAACACACTGTCTTCACTTAGAGACTATTTTTACAAAGGAGTACAGAGATAGAGAGCTTCTTCACATGGTGCAGCTAAAAATCAGAATCAATGAGCTTGTGTTGGACTTCAATTCTTCAAATATGGATGTTTGCTGCAAAGAAGCTACAAATCCTAAAACATGAATGCTTCACACACATCTTCAACCCAACAGCAATCAGCCCCCTTTTCTATCAAAAAAGACGCCTGAAATGATTCAAAGACATTAGAGAATATTTTTAGACTTTTATTTCACATTTCAATGCCCTTGTAAGGTGAATGTCATAGTGACACTCAGACCTGCCAAACAGTCACGGTCGTATCGTGGTGAAAGCAGTCATGGATATAATACTAACAGGAAGAACTTTCCTTATTGCAGGCAGATAGAGAGGTATCATCTGTGGACTGAATTAACTCTGCAGTCCCTTGTTATTTTAAGAACCATTCTAGTTTTTTGAAGTATGGAAATCTAAAAGTTTTGCCAGTCCTTTTGAAAAAGCCTCCACTCCAAACATATGATAGGCCAAAATATATGGAGAAGCAAAATTCAACAAATGCAATGATAAATAAATAAATAAACAAACAGACAAACAAACAAACAAAATCACATGCAAAACTTAAAACAGGCAAAAACAAACAAAACAAACAAGACTCTAGAAACTGAGACAGTTCAGGCTACAGAGGGACGGTGTGTGTCTGAAGTAAGTCACCCAAGCCTTAGCCCTTTATCAAAGCCCCACCCTCTTAGGTTTCACAGGTTATTCTGTGTAAGAATAAAGCTATTGCTAGATCCCCAAAACACCCCAGCAGTCAAAGCCATGTAAGAGCAAACACATGCACTCACTTTTAAAACATCGAGATTCATTCTGTTTAAATGCTCTTGTGCTCCCTTTTTCTCTTTTGTCGACAAGTCGTACTGATTTGTTTTTCTGCCTGGGAAACGAGTGACATTCATCCATCGACCAAGAGTCAAATCCAACCAAAGTATACAGTAGAAACTCGGTGGTATCATTGTGCAGTCCCTTTACATGAAGGGAGAAGGGCCCCGTGGGAACGGTCTGAGGAGACAAATGTGGATCCAGGCACGAACAGAGCTGGGTGGAGGAGGAGGAGGAGGAGGAGGAGGAGGAGGAGGGGATGGGAGGGGGCTACACACCCACAGCGTTCCCATTGACTTGTGTCGGAGGCCTCGGGGGGAGAGGGCTGCGCGGGGGTCCCACAGGAGGAGGATGGGGGGGCCGAGGAGCCTCCGCCGAGTTCCCCCTCACACTGATGTGCTCCCATCCTCCCTGCAAGGCAAACATACACAAATGACGGTCAGATGACTGTTTAAAATGCTTCTGCACAACACATCTGCTTTCATGCACAAAGGTTCTTATAACTATCTGCTATCTCAGTTGCACGTTGCTTAACTTGTGCTCTAAAAAGCACTAACAGCTCTAAAATATACGGGAAATGTAAATTTGAAGCTAAAATGTTGTCCAGAAACTGTCACAACACATCAGTGAGCGAGGTGTTGCAGTGGGAGACACGTTCATTCATTTTGATAAAGTCCGCTCAAAATCAGCCCAACATACGTCCAACATACACCAGAGCATCAAGCATATATTATTCCTCCATTGAAAATAGTCCTAAACAAATGTGCTTTTTACTCCTGCTTGAATTAAATTTACTAAAAACCCACACTGTCCAGCTGCTTGAACACATCACTGACCTTTTGTTGAAAAAGAAAAACATATATAGATATATTTGTGAGTTTCTTTTGGTGAGTTTTAAAAATCTCACAAACAATGATGGAAGCAATAGATGTGGTTTAATGAGTCTGTTAAGTATCTTTGAATCATGGGAGTTGCTGTCTTTTTGCTTTAACAGCCAACATTGCAGATGTAAATTATCTCTTTTGGGAAGCCAAAGAATTGAGAAACAGGCTAAAATATTGTAGAAAACTACATCTTTTTTTGTAAATTTTAAGCTTAAGGACAATTTCCTGACAGCCAACATTAAAAGTAAATTTAGCTTTGAGGAAATGTTTTTTGTATCCATACTGAACTACGCTGGAGATACTTAGACTCACCCCTATTCCATAGTCCCAGGTGTGGCCCTTGGGTTGCATGGGTCCGACCCCCAGTCTGTGGCCGACAGCTCCGGGAGTCTCAGAGGGAAAGCCGGGTACCCCATCAGCTATGATCCACACCTGGAGAAAACAACATCTGTGAGCCATTCATGGTCCATTATCACATCGAGTTCACAGTCAGAGTCGGTCACAGTCACTTTAAAGCCCTTCACATGCTGATCAGAATTGTCTGGGTGGGTTAATGTATTTCAGCTTGACTTCTTGGATTAACTTCCTGCCAACCTGACAGACTGGAGGCTGCAGTAGCACTGACCTGGTCCAGCGGTCCCACAGAAACCTTTGTGACGTTGTTGGAGATGAGCTCCCAGGCGGAGCCCTGAGGGTAGCTGGGGGTCAGACCCTGTCTGTACCACAAGTTACCTGAACGGAGACAAGAAGAGCTTATAAGATTTTAACCAAATTGAAGTTCTGATAAAGTAAAAGCTGCTACCTACTGTTTTCATCCACAGCAAAGACAGAGGTCCGGCCAACAGACAGCTGTCTGAGGGTCTGTCGGAGAGGAGACGGGATGTGATACCAGCATTCTCCTGCAGGGGGAAAAGAGAGGTTCAAGTTTGCCTTTTTGGTCTGTTAGTGCATGTACTCAAACAAAAAAAAACTCACTGGCTTTCAAAGCAGGGAACTTTATATTGATGCATTACAGATTTCTATTTGTATATTTGAACTTAATGCCTTGCAGATTTGTGTACATTTTAACACTTTATGAGGTTCACTTCTTCAGCTGACCTGCAGGGTTTTGTGGGGACACTGATCCTCTGTAGAACACGGCTCCGTCCTTGGCGATGGCCCACACCTGGCTGGCCCCGCCGATGGAGATGGACTTAAAGGGTTGGTCTGTGCCGACATGCAGCCAGGAGCTGCCCTGTGGGATCAGACACACTGGAGTCAGAGCAACATGCTAAATGAGATTCCTCCTTGATTAAGATCCAGTAATCAGAATTTGTTTCTCACTGCAGGGTTTTGTGGGCTGACACCCAGACGACACAGGACGTCCCCCTTGTCACTAATGGCCCACACAGGGACCTGCTCCATCTGGCTCTGGGCCAGGCATGGCATCAGAGAGATGTCACTCAGAGGGATGGGTGGGACCTGCTGCCACGGGCCTCTCAGCGTGATTTTACACTTCCTGTATGCAGAATTAATAATTATTTTAATGCTAAAGGAACCAAAGAAACATATGAGGGTGTGTGTTTGGTCACCTTGTCCATCGTCTACGCCTGACAAAGTCTTTGATGGTTTTGTGGCCGTGAAATGTCCTGCAGGAGAGAGCCGAGTCAGATAAAAAGTCACCTCTCTTTCACACAGTGTTGTTTTTCTTTTTGAGACAACATCCTGAGAAGTAACAGAAACATACACGGGGAAGTCTGCAGCGTACTGCCAGCCCTCTTTGTCTGTGCCTCCAGGGACGTCGTAGTCCACAGCCCACTCTGACACCTGAGACACAGTTTGACGGTGGAGAATTAGCTGGAGGGAAAAAAAAGGACATTAAATATGTGTTAAAGAGGAAAATTTTGGCTTGATCCCACCTACCCAGGACCACTGAGGGGAGGGCGGGTGTGTGTTGCCTTTGGTGCACTCCTTCAGTCCGCTCTCATCACTCCACATGGGCCGGTCCGTGGGGAGTCCTCTGGAGCCACACACACACACACACATATAAGAAAGGGCTTTTAGCAAAGGAACAAAAACAAAGTGCAGGACTCAATCAAACAGTGTCAAAGATGAAATTTTCCCACTTGTCTGTGTATCCTGTCATGGGGTTCCATCTTTGATTCTCATACACGTGAACGCTCCTGACGTCAGTCTGCTGGTGCATCTGAGCTGCATCTGCTGCTGTGAAGCACAAACATGGACACAAATGTAATGCCAGAAAATAAACAGTCAGACAGTCATGTGCATATACGTGTCTACAGAGCTGCAACAGACAGCAGATAGAGTTTTGAACCATGCTAAGCAACTGCACACAAAGCTACAAGCTGTTAGCAAGAAGATAGTGCACAAGATGCATCGATTCTCTCAACTTAATAATGACATTGACATAAATTTGACATTTGAAGGAAACAGATCTGCACTTAATAATTACTCTTATTACTAAATTATAGATATGAAGTAAGCATTAAGCGTATGAATGTAAAACTAGATAAAATCCCATTTCAAATAGAGCCAAGAATGTCATCTTAGTCAAATTTGCTTGTCTTTTAATAACAAAGCAATTATTTCCTGTCCCTCATAAAAACATTCGCTGATCGACTATATGGTTAATTATTTCAACAGTCATAATAAAAGCATGACAAACTGAGAAAAAAACTGATTTAAACTGAGAAAAATACTGATTTAAAAGGACTCAGTAAATGTTTATTGGTGTCAGCATCAAGGAGATAATGAGGAAAACAAACTGGTGGATGTCTACAGGGGCATGTTTACCCGGGGTGGGCTGGTGCCCGTGGCGCCCACTGTAGACCCAGGCGGTGCCGTCCCACCCGATGCCCCACACCAGCCCCAGACTGTTAGACTCTACAGAGCGCAGGTGACCTGGGACCTGCCGCCAGAACCTGCAGCACCACACAGCGGGAGCACCCAGCGTTAGCCACAGCAGTGTTATCACACAGAGACGAAGTGCTGCCACGCACAGTATTTAAGAGACTGGCACATTAGAAGCACAAGTAATACCCACTTTCACCAAGCAGGCAGTATGTTAATGACATGTTAACTGACATGGAGCAGAATTAACAAAAAAGCTGATGGGAAACCAGATCAGGAGAAAGAGAGAGCGAAACATTTAAAGCGATCGGATAACTGTTAGGTTTTAGTCTCACATGAGGTCACAGGCCGGCGTGTGTGCAGTCGCCTCCAGAGAGAAGGACGGCTCATGGACCATGATGTCTCCCTTTGAGGTTGTGGACCACAGGGCGTGTCGGGACGGTGGACCCGTGATCCCTCGACACTCACAGCAACAGTCAGACAGCAGGCAAAGCTACAGACGCAGAACGTGATCAGCAACAGGCCTCAGCTTTTTCCTGATCATGGATATAATATAACTAGCAACAATGTTAAAATCAGTCATAAACATTGCATCCCTAAACAAATGCAAGCACAAAACAAATTGCAACACTCGGCCCTGAAAACAGATTCAATTATGACAAAAAAGTCACATTTAAGAAAACAGTTATGAAACAAGTGGTGTTTGATAAGTTGGAGGCCTAAGAGGAAGATACAACTCTTGTTACATGCATGTGTAGCTCAACTATTTCAGTGACTTTGCATAATGTTTTAAGTTTATAACCTTTGTGGTTTTTCTGTTTTAGCTGATTTGAAAATGCAAGTCAGCATCGACTTCAAACTTTTCGCATAGTCGCTCACAGACATGAACTACGCATGCATGTTACCAGAGCTGTGTATCTGACTGCCTTTCACCTGAGGCTACAAATGAATCAATCGCCCCTAGAACGATAAAGCTCCATAAACTCTCAATAGTTTAGTTGAGATGAAAAGACGAAAGATGAAAAAACTGACATGTTCTTTGCTGCATTTTCATTTTAGTGTTTTCTGCACGTTCTGTTTGCTTAAAAATGTGTGTATTTTTCTGTGTTTTCTGTGTAACTTTTACCCAGTCATTCATGTCCTTTTCAGTCTGAGCTGCCAGTACCAGAGGCCACCTCTGTTTGGTCCTTTGGGCTGTGTAAACAGCAAAGGCATAATGGCAGTCCCTGAGCACCGGAACCAGCGCCGTCACTTCATTTATAAATACATGGAGGTACTGAGACAAAGAGATAAGAAAATGAACAACAGTGAGCGGACGGTCAAGTGATAGCTGTGTCCCCTGCTCTTTGTGCTACATCAGAAACTCCAAACTGTTATTTACTACGCAAAAAAACATTTTTTTTTTACAATTTTTAATCATGTTTGAAACCTTCATATGACTGTGAGGTGCATACTGTTTCCAGGGATATATGGCAGTATGCAGGCACTATGCTAGCATAAATATCCCACAATGCAATACAGTAGTGATGACAATAACAACATAATAAGATGATGGCAGACTGAGACTGAGGCCGCTCCAGCGTAAATTTAATATCACTTTAGATTTTATGGTTATGCATTTCCAAGTAGTGAGGAGGCTCTCAGGCAGTGAAACACACTCAGCAGTGTGTCCAAAGAGATGCATTGTACTGTTGATTTACACACAGTGAAAATGAGGTGCACAGTTTTTGATTACAGGCGCGGCGTAAAGGACCTTAAGTTACGACGACTTGACAGTAACAACCGACCTTTTTCTCGTCGTACTGTGTGTAGTACACAAAGAAAATGCTGTCCTTCCTGCCGTCACACTTGGTGGACTGCTCGAGGGCAACACCCACATCCACCCAGCGCTGAGGCTTCCAGTCTCTCCACCAGCGCAGTGCACCTTTACGCACCCACACCGACTGGAGGTTTGTGATCATGTAAAGACAGAGAAATGCAAAAGGTGACTAAAGAGGAGACACAGGATGACCAGTTTTTGATAAAAAAAAAAGTGAGTCTCACGTTGCTTCTCTCCAGCGGTTTCTTGCTGATCTCCTCTCTGTGTTCCTGCTGCTGCTGCTGCTGCTGCTGTTCGCTCCAGGCCGCTGACTGCACTGGAGTCAGTGACAGGGAGCTGGTGAGAGGACCTGACAGAGAGACGCACAAACGAGACATTTAGACAGACAACCATAGAGATGACACGTGAAGTATATCTCTATACATGGAAAAGACCCGAACACATGAAGACAGAGAACAACATCCAAACGACACAGACATATAAAACTGACGATCAACTAATTGTGACCACATTTACGACGCTGTTTGTGTTCTTTAACATCTGTAATTTGGTTATTCAGTAAATAAGTTAAGCGTAAAATCCATATACCTGTGGGACTCAGCCAGCTGATCTGTGAATTTGCATCCACGTCGCAACCTCCACCAGAGATCCAGGCCCACACTGGTCCGTCCTCTTCTGCAACACCCTGAGTCCCCAGGGCGTAGGTGGCAGCAGCACTGCCTACTCGCCCTGCTGCCTGGGCGCTACGAGTCGCTTCTGCCCCCTCCAGATCCACGTTCATCCAGGGGACGTCCTGTCCTACAGGGGTCGGGAGTATCGGTGCTGGGGACGGCTCATCTCCTTCATTAGGTGCCTCAGCGATGGACGGCTGAGGTGTGGAGGTCCTGTCGCGGTCTGAGACCAGGCTGTTGATGAAGCTGTCGCTGGCGGGGATGAAGGGTTTGGGGAAATCCGGTTGGGAGGCTGGGGGAGTGTCCTCTGTTGTCAAGGGAGATGTAGGTGTGTCAGCTCCCCCTAAAGGGACCACAGAGGGGGCTGCTGCCTCCAAGACCGGGGTGTCATTAGCGCTGCTTTGGGGATCAGCAGGACCTAACTCTGAGTCTGAGTCGGTGCAGCTCAGAACTGAGCCTTGTGAGGCCTCGTTCAGGGGGCCACTAAACTCACACTCACTCCTAGTAAACAAAAACATATGCACAGAGCAGGAAAAAGAGGGGACATAAACAAGATGTTTTTAATTCAAAACTCAAGAAGATTTAACTTGATTTTCTCACACGCACCTGGGTGGAACAGCCCCTTTACTGTTGCCCCACTGGGCAGAAACAGGGATCCAGCCGCTCCCGCTTGGTTCAGACGGGGTCACGCCCATTCTGAAATACAGGCCGCGGTCCTCACCCACTGCCCAAACCTGACAGACAGAGAGACGAGCACAGTGTAGAGAAACAAAGGTGAAAACACAATGATTGCTGGCACGCACCCATGTAGACGTGCCATGTGATCATAATTTAGTAATAACATAAACAAACTAAAAGGAGAAATGTATCAGAACGATAACAGATGTCAAATAAAATAAAGAAACTTTTATGAACTCTCCCAGGATGTACCAGAGGCGTTAGTAGGACACATGCACCTGTTACTATATAAGGCCATATACTGTAACACTGGTGCCTGTCACCTCATGCTAGCTGTGTCCATAATTACAGCTCCTGAAATATGAAATATGGGATATGATGACGACGGCTTGGCCAGCTTCTAATTAGGGAGTCTCCCATATGTCAGGCCAGTGGGGATACAGTCTGGGGATATATAAGGCTGGGCCTGAGGTGCCACTGCTGGGACATTGGCTGGAACGGCTGGCTGTGCTCGTGTTACAGGGCAGCAGCAGGGCAGGACTGCAGGACTAGAGGTAGGAGGGCTAGGGGGGAACAGGGGTGAGAGGCAGAAGGGGAGGAGGTGTGAGATATGGGTTTGCAGTGCTAGCAAAGTCCTCAGCAGTGAGATACAGAGTGAAGACTTTGTGCCCCTGACCCCAGCTGGATCTGGCGTGTCTTGAAACCAGATCCAGAGAGGTGGGTGAAGGGAAGCCGTCAGAGGGGGAGGCAGCAGCTTCGAGTGTGAGAGCAGGCTGAGCTGAGAACGTCTACAGTGAGCCTTAGAGGAATCAGACAGGTCAAATTATATTCTTATTAATAAAAATTCAGTGACAAAAAAACTAAGTAATTGGATAGAATTGTTTTCAGTCTTTTTTAAATTTCATCAGTCAGGGTTTATTTTATTCCCTCCATTCTAAAGGAATGAATTAGTAAGAACTGAAGAAAACTAAGGAAGAGTTGTACTTGTGTAATTTTTTGTCTTGTAAAAATTCCTTCAGTATCACCAGCTACATTATTGAACCTTTATCACATGCAAAAAAAAAAACTTTTCGTTATATAATCACAAGTACTCCGTGCAGCTGCCTTCACTGTTGTCTTCAATTCTATTTTTAAGAGGAAAGGCAACACAACATAATACGGCCCAGGCTCTCTGCTAAAAGGAGCTATTATGTTATTATCAATAAAAACCCTTTAACCTGGTCATTGAGTCCAACGTCCACCATCATCATCTCTCCTCCGATGCTGATCCAGCCGGAGCCACAGGGGTTGTGGGAGTTCACGCCGCGCCTGAACCACACCTGTAAACACATACATGTGCTGTTACCGCCATGGTAAACAGCAGCTTCACAGGGTTTCCCACATGTGAGGAACACTGATTCACCTTATAGTCTTTAGTGACCACCCAGACCACGCTAACCCCGACAGCTACATGGAGCGCTTCAACCTCCTTTCCTGGTGACTCCACCTCGACCCACGATGTCCCTGATAGAAGGAGAAAATGCTGTTTTTACTAACAAGGGTCAAAGTCAAGACCTAAACTCAGCAAGCTGTTGCCATTACTGTGGTAATTCAGTTTAGCTTTATATATATATATACCGCCCAAAAAGCCAAAGTAGCTTTAATGACATTGACGCTTTTACCATCGTATTTGACTTCTGAAAAATGTAAACAAGTATTATTGCTGTTGTCTTTACAAGACAAGAAGTGATGCTAACGTTAAACCCTGACAACATCCACATAATCATAAAATCATTTAATAAAAAAGTGTGTTCAAGATAAAGGGCAATGGTGGAAGAAAATGGAAAAAGAGTTTCTGGGACTAAATGTAAACTATAATGAACGCTGACCAGTCGGGCTGTCCAGGCTGAGGCCGGTACGGACCAGCAGGTTCCCGTCCCAGAGTAAAGCCCACAGCAGATCTCCAGGACCGGCTGATAACTGAGCCACCTCCTTAGGCACTTCCACTTCCTCCCAGCTGGAGCCCTCTGGGACCCGAGGGTGGATACCCTCCCTGAACCACACCTGCAGGGTAAAGATGAGGTCATATCGCTGGACTAGGTGGGATATGATAACATGTTCTTTGGCCTAAAATGAGCCAAAAAAATCTATCTCACACCTTTAATGAGTACGGAATGTAGCTTCTCTGTTTTTAACTAATACCAGAAGACAAACTTTATCTCTCTGCCATACGGCTGCATTGCTATTTCTCGATGAACCTCAACCAGCCCAACACAGAGTGAAAGGTGAGGTTGCCGCTCTGTGGCAGTCTGTGTTAGGACCTGAGGCTTAAAATCATCAGTGAAATCCACCAAATCACATCTAATGTATATATATATATATTAATTATTATTATATTTGTTGAAATGGTGCATTAGTAATACAATATATTGTGCATTAATCAATCACTTTACAATATTATTGTAGCTGAGTTATAAAATACTTTATATTTGGTGCATTAATTTAAATTAATCATGAAGTCATGCTTCCCTCTGCTGGCCAAAAAAATAAATTGCACTTACAACTTGGCAGCAGCCTGTTGACACAATAACTGACTGTGATACAAATTTGTCACACTTATCCAATAAAATTCAAATCTTTCCGCTAATCAGTGAGTTTGATTAAGACATATGAAAGTGTATAGACAGAGTGTTTGATTTTTCAGGAACTTTTGCATCGTGACCTTTTTTTACTTGTAAACTTTTGGTACACAGTTGCTTCTTAAGGTTGCAGTTTCTTAAAATCACAGTCCCACATGTAATCCAAAGACTTCAGTTGAGAGAAAGAGAAATTACTTAACATGCTCTAAAACCTTAGTCACATGACTGCTGCACCAGCACACTCACCTGTCCTTGTTGGGAAACGCCCCAGAGGTAAGGATATCTTCCAGACTGGTCGCTCATCTCCCATCCACCACAGCTGATGTCACAGAGCGGCAGCGGGGGCTTCCTGGGATTCTCCAGTGGGATCTGAGAGGAAACAGAAACTTCTTCAGGCTGACCTGTGCTCAACTTTTCTACACTGACAGTATCGACTCATGTAAACTTATACTTAAACAGTATAATCAGCAAAAGCTCAAACCTTCGCCCAGGTGCCTTGTGCTATGTATCTCCTGTAGCGGATCCACCGCCTGCGACGAACACACGAGTTCCACTTCTTGTCCGGGGAGAAGTTGGCTGGGAAGTCAACTGCATATTCCCAGCCCTAAACAGTAATGATATGACATTTGTATTTTATCAGTCAAAATGAGAAAGACAGCAAGAAAGAAAAGAGCAACGAAATACATCAAAATGACTGTGTTTGTGTGTTCATAGCTTGTTTCGTACCCCGGTCTGGCTGGGTTCTCCTCCACAGCTTTGATCCACATACCAGTCCCCCTCCCACTCCCAGCTGCGGGAAGGTAGCTCAAAGCTGTGCAGCGGTTGGGGATTCATCCCGGTCACATCGCTCCACGGCCAGCGGTCGGTGGGCAGTAGTGTGTCTGTGAAGCTGTCCACTGGGTTCCACCTCTGAAACACACACACACACACACATACATACAAGACAACATGAGCCTCCATGACAAACAGCATCCACAAAGTCACTGTAACAACATGTATTTTGGACTGACCTGGTTCTCATAGGTCTCCTCCCGGTAGCGGATGGAGGTCTCACTGGGCACGATGTTGAGGTAAACATGGTGGTCACATCCGATGCCCCAGCAGCGCCCCTTACCCGCAGAGACACGCTTCAGCTCCAGCAGCATGTCGTCAGCTCGCTCCCACTGCTGGCCTGCTGTGGAAAGGCTGTACACCCGGCCATAAACGTCCACGGCCCACAGCAGTGTGATGGGCATGATGGCCCCTGAATCAAGGCAGCAAGACAACACTCATCTTTCCAAAGTGTCTGGTATCTACTTTATGACTCTGTTTACCTGAGCTTTATTGATATCTGGAAGAGGTATGACCATGAGTGAAGGTTGCATTTGCATTTAGATTCATCTTTGATTTGTAATGTTCCTGCACTGGTATCACTGGTTTAAATATCTTAGTTTTTGTTAATTTTTTTCTTTTTCTCTTTTTTTAATTTTTGTATAATTCAACTAAGATAAGAATTTGTCCTTTTTTAAATGCCAATTGTACTGTCAAAGTTTAAAGTCTGGAGACAAATTCTGACCTTTTTTTTAAATCAGATTTGTAACTTTTTTTTCACTAAAATACAGACTACACTTTCTTTTTTTGACCTTTTCTTTAAAATCTTGTCATTAATTTTAGATCTTCTCCTAGTGACCACTGAAAGGTAACGGTTGCATTTTATTTTGAAATTTTCTGACCGGAAGTCTTATTTTTATTCTGGTTTTCCGGCTTGACACTTGCTTTATCGACTGATACTAATCCGCTACGATATTGACTGTCACAGTGACTCGGCTACAGCTACTAATTCAAACAGGCCTTTATTTTGTCCACTTTAAACAAATATGTAAATAATTTTGTACAAACCAGCCGCCAGGACTCTACTGTCAAATTCAAATAGACGGAAACAGTGTCTGTGAAGACAGAAATATAACCTAGAGTAAATTCGGCCAATCACACAGTTTTTTTTAAATCTCACTACAATTTCCTAGAATAAATCGTGAGAGCTTCACACACACACACGCAGGCGCGTTAAACCCAGGACCAAAAACACTGCGGGCTCTACCTGAATATTGGTATCCGATCCGCGGTTGTCAAGGGAATATCAACAGACGTGTCATGGCATCAGGTGCAACAGCTGATACCTGGCGACTCCGAGACCCATGCTAGGACACACTCAAGATGTTACAAAAAATAAAAAAATAAAAAAAATAAAAACCCACGTTAAATGGCAGCAGAAGAAGAAGTGAGAGTACAGCACGCAGCGTGATAACAGATAGCTGATATGGATGCCGCAAAGTCGGCTATAAGCTGTTTACATCTCCAGGCTGCAGGCAGCTGTCAGAAAACCCTCAGAGACGCTCAAACACGGGGATGTTACTTACATATGTGACTCTGTCATGTGCAACACTTCCGCAGTGGTAAAGAGGGGTCGTTGTTGCACATTACGGCAGCGGTATTTAATTCACATTCTGGACCAGAGGAATGCTGCTGTCCAACTCCCCGAGTCCACAACAGGAAATGGAGGAAGCGTTGCTGTGATTGGCTGATACTCTGCAGGGGCGAGGGACCGCGCTCTCCTATTGGTCGAACACAGGAGCCTTGGATATTTTTTTTCCTACGGCCGCGGCTGATTGACGCGCATATTTCAATAATTTATTCAGCGCCAAATAAATTATTGAAGCGAAAGGTTTGGTTTTACTTGTTGGGCTACAGTATATTTAATGCAGAGGGGGAAAAAAAGGGTGGTCTCTATCCACCACTCTAAGAGCAGTCAGCATGACAGCAGTAATGATGGAGATGAAAAGACAATTCCAGAATCAAACTTTAATTCATGGCCAACTTTCCATAATATCATAGATATTTGGTCAATAAATGGTTTAATGTTGCCATTTAAAGGTGAGCAACGACAGCTCCCTCATACCAGGGTTCAGCACCTTGGACAGAGGTGGCTGTTCACAGGAAGTTAGACATGAGTCAGGGGCGAAAGACCACGTGCCATGTTGAGTCTGCAGGTTTCAATGGCAGCCATCACTTCAGCAGCTCACCTTAACGTGTGCCAGTGCTAACAGGTGAAGTCCTGCATTCAAAATGCTGCTATAAATGCAACGTTTCATTAGCAAAACGATATTAAAGTTTTTAGAGTATACCAACTGTGGCATGGCACAGCCTGTATTTATGTTTTTTTTTACTTTTATCCAACCTTATCTCTGAAATCTTAAATCATTTGACCTGTTTGGGCCTCAGTTATTTGAACAAAACAGTCTGAGAAGCTAAACGGATTAACATGTCTCTTTGACTACATCCTGTTTACACTTACAAAGGTTTTTTAAAAAGTTTTTTATTTTGCTCTTAATGTATTTCTACAGAAATAGACATACATATTTAAACAATGACAACAAAGCTGAACAAAGGTTGATATGAACCTTTAACTATTTATAAACAAGCAGATCAGATAAAAAATATATATAAAGAGAGAATTTTAATTAACAGTAAACAAGGGAATATGATTTCTTTATCTAGCCTGACTGTTTCTTTAACTTGAAATAGTGAACAGTGTAAAAACTACTGGAATAAATATCAAATGATAAATGTAAAATGGTTCTTTATATACCCTGTTATAGTTTTTACACTGTTAAAGATTCATAGACATCTGAAACAGGCTAAAAGGCTTCAATGCTGCAGCATGTGAAAAAAATGAGGGACCAATGACTTAAACCATAGTTTAACCTTTAATAATGCATTATATGCATTTCTATGCGTATAATTTATTGTTATGTAAAATATAAATATAAAATTATGTCTTGGTAAATTAATGTTGGGGAGTAAAAACATCAAGATTTCCCTTCATGGAGGTGAAGTGGAAAGAAGTTTTCACCAGTGTACTATGTAACTTTGTTATCTATCCGCTGAAGTTTGTAATGTTTGTTGGTGTGCAAAAGAACAAAGAGAGCACATTGATGGTGCACCCATGGCATCATTTTGTAATGATAGTATTGTGATCTAGAAGACTGCACATACTGCAGACATGTACCTGATCTGCAGCTGGCATAATAAACATAAAAAGCATAATAAGCAGAATTTACAAGTGGCTCCAAATCCCTTTTAAAAACAAAACCCGTCATAAACCATCATAAGGCTCTGATGATAAAAACGCTTTAATGCCTTATAGCTTAGTGTCATTTGAACCCAAATCTTAAAGCCTTGGGACAATTCAACTGTATGCATATTTATTTTTATATATGTATTTTACCGTATAATTTAATATCCACTGTTATCCTTCCAAAACCTTCTCCTTTAATTAAATCCGAGGACGTGAAACCAATATTATGCAACATTAAAGGTAGCCCACTCTTATTTAGGACATCACTTATGTAAGTCCCAGTGTACACAGGTTTGTCCCGCACACTGAGCCTGTGAACTCATAACCCAATAAAACTGTATGGACATACAATGACCGCATTATATGTTTAGCCCTGGCATTAAAAATCCACCGTGTGCCGCTGAGTGAGACAAAGCTGCTCGCTCTGTCCGCAGAGCCCCGCATGCAGCAGCAGCAGCAGCAGCATTAGCGGCTCCACAGCCTGTTATTTTCATGAACTGTCGCTTTAAGAAGCCTTTCAGTGCGCAGAGGCGCTACAGCAGCTCATCACATGATTCTTCTCTTGTGACAATCCAGACAGAAAGGAAAAGCCTTTCTGACTTCCAGCTGAGTTACAAGGTGCTGCGATGACAGATCGCTGTTGTTTTGGTACCACAGGACCAATTGCGAGGAAGGATATGGAGTTAAGTTAACCATTACCAGACTTATTCTGCCCATTCCTGTCTTTAAAGTGGACATTTGGTAAAGATTTGAGGTTGTTGCGCCGACGGGGACAAAGTTGGCGCATGGAGAGGGACGAAGTTTCATTTTGGCGCAGCGTCTTTTCTTTGTTTTCTTTGTTTTTGTCGCCACAGCGTGTCAGTCAGCGTCTCACGGCTTTTCGGCCAACGCAAGACAAGTAGCCGGAGTTCCGCTTTGAGCCTTTTTTGGGGCAGTTTATTAAGTTGAAGACAGACGAGACAACAGACAACTTGAGGACGCTTTACATCGGGTGAGATGGTGGACAGAAAGCCTCTTCTTCAGGAAAGACCCCCAGCCTACAACACCGTCCCCGGGGCTTATGAGTACGGCCCGCAGCAGCCCGGCTATGGGGCCATCCCCCCGCCGGCCCCGCCGCCCTACCCGTACCCCGACGGCCAAGGCAAGTAGCCACACGTCCGCACGTTTATCAGAAAGCTCCCGTACGGGAAGAAAGGTGTCACTTTTGCCCACTTCCGCCTTCCTTTAAAGATAACAGGTCGCTCTGTATCGGGTTTTTGGGTCTTCAACTGAGTCAAAGGGCAGATTTTGATCCAGTGTGTTGAAGAGTTGGACTCTCAAACAGGCCTACCGTGAAAAGAGTAATTAGTTTCGTTTATCAGGTGCTCTTGCTTAGCGCATGCGCAGTACCGCTATGACATTTTTTTTTTGCATAAATTAGAAAATATGCGCCAGTGAAAATCCTTAATAAGCCTCTTTCAACCAATAATTTTATGAACTGTGGGTCATCATATTATAAATGTTATTAATTTGATTTAAAGTGATTTATTGTTTCTATAGGAGGCAACGAAATGTGAAACATGTTAATGTGAAAAAGTTTTGGCACTCAGGAAGCTCTGCACCATCATCTAGAGCACAGCAGTGCTACTGTACTTGCACAGTATGTATGGATTATGAGAGGGAGGCAGGCATCATCTGACTGACTGCAAGATAAGAGGTGTGCAACAAGGAAGTTGTGCAGTCCGAAGATGAATTGTCATTTCTTGTGATTACACGTCCTTTTTGCTCAACCGTGTAGTTCTGGTATTCTGTAAAAGAGGAAAATCTGTTGCTGCAACTTACAAGGACGGTGTAGGTATATGTTTGAGCTTTAGTCGCTCTCACTGGGAGGCATCTTTATCAGACGAAAGGTGTTGAAAAACATTTCCCAGAAGTGTGGCTATGGTATCAAAGTTCACTATGTCACGTAAATATCACTGCACGTGTACTCAGGAGGTCAGAAAAATCAATATGGCCTGAGAGAGAAGTGAACCTGTTGATCCTCTTACAAACACAGTACCACTCTAACTTTGTTTAAACTTGTTCTTTGACTTTCTCCAGCCTGCTTTTATTTATAGTAGCCTGAGTATAAGACATGTCTTTTCAGAGCTCTGAGACATGCTCGTCACTGAAAGGCACGACTGATATTTGAACCATCATCACAACTTATTCTCACACCAATGGATCAATTTCAGATAGATAAAAGTTCTATTTAACTTCACTTTAAAATGTCAAATATCAACTTGCTCAACTTGCGCTGTCACTTCCTTTCATTGCGTTGGTATGTATGAGACACAGCAGAGGAAACATCTCTCCTGCTGTTTTAGAATAGACAGTAAAGTTTAAATAGCAACTTTAAATGCTTGTAGAAGGTTTGCTTCAGAATGCCCAGCTGACTTCTTGACCTCCTGATGAAACCTGAGAGCTTTTGGTAGGCAATTCTTGGCCATTCCTTGGCCAAACCTTAAAACTGAGGGTTCCCAGACCCCTAAGTTATGGAAATACCTACCAGAGGATATCAGGGAAGCTAACGTATTGTTTCCTTTGTAGCCACTTTCAAAATTTCTGTATTTTAAACCTGCTTCTCATTTATTTTCTGTTAGTTAAAATATCTTTTGTTGTTTTTTGAACTGTTGCTAGGTGCTTGTGTAACTTGCTTAGAAAAGCACCAAATAATAATAATGATGATAACAACAACAACAACAACAACAATAATATTAATTATAAGTTTAAAAATGATTTTGTTCATGACTTTTGTTCCTTCATAATGTAACTTTGTACTATCAGTGTTGCAGCCTCTAATTATGATATATGTCACTGCTGAGTCTGCAGCCTCACCATCATGCTAAAATTGCCCTGAGTAAAACTCTAATAACATGCATACCATCTCCTTCTATCAACCACAGGATTCCCATCAGCCCAGATGGCCCCTGCCGTGTCCCAGCAGCCCTATGCTGGTACATACACCATCATCCAACCCTCTGTAGTGGTGGTTGGAGGCTGCCCTGCTTGCAGGTGAGAAAACATGCGCACAAACACTTGCACACTTCCTAAAATGGCTAAACTGTACGTACATCATAATGCTGATTTTAAGTTTTTACACAACGAACAAATGATTAGAAACCTTGGCCTAATAATGAAAATGAGGCCTCCTCTCAATTAATACGCGGTTGGACATGAGCGTCCCATGCTCACTGTGACTAAGCAGGTTTTCCGAGCACACTTCCTTTTGAGGTTTAAATCATCACTTTTCGTCTGTAGCTTTTTTTGTGTTTAAGTTCATTTCACTGTGCCTGAGTCAACATTCTGTCAGTCAGATGATTTTCAGCCTCAAACATGTGACAGGGGCCAGTCAGGTCGTACAAGAGCCCAGGGTTTCCACAGGACACAGTTTACAGGAACAGAAACTATAAATCAGACGTGCTTCCGTCCACTGGTTGAATATGAATAATGAAATATATTGTATATCTACTCAAACTATAGGAACCTGGTTGTGCAGCTTTTAATTCCACAGCCGTGCAGTGGTATTGTTAAATGTCACGAGCTGAATGAATAACTTGCCAGTGCAGTTCTGTTGGGTTTTTTTTTACTGCAAAGCTTACATGGATATTTTTGTGCTTGCTTATTAATCATCATGACTGGCACTCTTTGAAACTTACTGAATTATGTAATTATAAAGTAACTAAAAAAGCAAAACACCTCAGGCTTAAATGAGGTTGACTGCTGACTGACTGCACCTATTATTTTTCTAAGACTGCTTTGAGGGATTTTTCTATCACTGTGGCAAAAAAACCCCCCACAAACCTTTTTTTAGATCTACAAAATACTGTATTACACTGTATTAAGACTTGGTGATTGATTAAATTTTAATTTTTTTGTTATAATTTTGGCTTCTAAAGATTATGAAAACAAGACAACGAAATAAAATGATTTTGTTTGCCTTAGTCCATTTTGCTATAATGCCTTTGTTTTGCCATGTTAAAAATGTAGCACAAACTCCTTTCTATACAGCTGTGTGCTTTTTCCTATCCATAAAAGGCAGGATGTGGCATGTTTACTTCAGCTTATTGAGGTCAAATGAGCCGTCCCTTTGAAAATTTGTTCAAGCCAGCAGACGCTTAGATTTTAATGTGTGTCTTACTTTTATATTATGGTACTGGTGCTTTTAGTGGCCAAAAAGACCAGGTAGTTAGACTTCAGCAGTAACCTTTTACATGTTTTATACCTAACAAAAACCAGCTTTAAAATTCATATCATGTGTCATATGTTAACAGACTTTATTATATATTGTTATATAAAGTCTGTTAATGTATGTTCAAAGTTCAAGCAAATCCACCGGTAAAAAGTCATTTTTTTAAGTTCAATGAAAGCATGATTTTTTTTAACTTTAATTAATCTTTTTCTAAATATTGACTGAATTAAACATGATAATGATTCTTCTGCATAATCAAGCAGCTCTACCCTTAACTACTGTATCAAGGCCCATAGCTCTGTGACACCGACAGTAGAGATACACACCAGTATGTTGTGCGTGCGTACAGTATGTAAAACAGTTGGATGTGTTGAAAGAGTGCGGCACAGTTTTAGTCAGCATTGTTTTCTCGGTCAGTGAGAGCCACACTCCATGGCAGCCAGTGTACAAACAAGTTGCACAAATACAAATACTTGTAACATGGCACAGCAGCCTGTGGTGCGCTGTGGTGTCATTGTGGTTCAAACACTGTGCGCTTACAGTGCCATGTAAGCAAGTCTTGTTTTGGGATGCAGAGCAATTTTAATTAGGTCAAGCCCAGTGAATCACCACAGCAGAATCTAATATTATCAGCGCAATAAAAGCCTATTTGTCAAAATTATTTTTATTTAATCTAAAACCACAGTTATGTGACATTAATGAAGTTAGTTAGTTAGTGTTAGTTATTGTTAGTTAGTGCTTTCTAAAGTAGCCTTTCATTTTCCATCTCTTTATTATAAGGTTGATACATTTAATTTGTTGATTTCTTCTTCAAGCCTCCAGCAGATTGGCAATGCTGTTTGAAATGGTGCAGTCATGAGACTAGGTTAAAGCACTTTGTTTATTGTGTTACTGGATTAAAGTTCCTGACTTCCCCTTCAAAACAAGTTTCTTCACATTTTGACAGAAACTCTCTCCAGACTGACATTAAAATCAGAAGTACCAAATGTGTAGTGACTTTTAGATCTTGCGCACAGACAAACTTAAGATACTGTAAGAGGTTACCATGGCTCACTTTGGTAGGTTTTCAGTGGCAGGTGTCTGACTGGTTTTATCTTGTTTGCACTTTGTTACTTCTCACTTATAAATAGGTAACTATTATGGTGTTAAATGATTATCTGTCCCCTCTGTGGTCTCAACAGTGAGACTATGATAGAGCTCTGTGGAGGAGTGAACAAAAGGTGAAAGGAAATGGAACTTTTTGTTCTTTTACAATGAGGTCAGACTCGCGTCACATCTTATTTATGGATGTTTACCGTGAAAGGTCAGAACTCGACTCAGTTTGGAGATAATAACTGCAGATAAGCATTCAGCAAAGTGTGATCAGAATAATGTAATAATTTGTGAAAGCGGTCAGACTGAAGTCACTTCTTCTGAAACTGCTTCTGAGAGACATGACCAGCAGGAAGAAATTTTGAAACTAAGAATGGGGGGCCTAATTGGGGGACAGTCTTGGTGAGGGGGCTTGTTTTAAAAGTAGAAATGTGTTAAGACTCAAGTTTAAATCCATCGGGCCTCATTACAGGAAGATAGCCTAACTTAAGTTCCAAAAATAGGAAAAATATGTTTTCCTATTACAGAAGTAGCTCTTTAATTCATGGCGGTGTCCTGTTTTTATATACCCAGTAATGTACAGTCTAGGAAATTAAAAGTTAACAGGCTAACGCCAGTATTAGCCTCTCCATCAGGCTAATGTTTATGCTAGTTCATCCAACAGTGCGTTCACACCGGAATATATCGCAATATATATAATAAAACAATTATTCCCTCCATTTTTTTCTGTCATCAACCATGGCTGATATCACCACGATCGCGTCGCTGTACCTG
>JAPZDY010000009.1:12268264-12282212 GCA_029783645.1 Ctenochaetus hawaiiensis | reverse complement strand
AGTTAGATGGCAAAGGACAATACTTACAGCATCTGATGTACAAATGTATTTACAAAAAGGTACCTCAAGGTCCAGTGTGTAGGATTTAACAACATCTAGTGTTGGGCTTGCAGATTGCAACAAACTATAAATCCCTCTGCTCACTCTCAAACATGTAGGAGAGCCTACAGTGTCAGCAAAACTCACAATACAAAGGCCCTCTCTGGAGCCAGAGTGAGGTTGTCTGTTCTGAACTACTGTAAAAACCTAGTGGTGCAAATGGCTGCCTACAAGGAAGAGGACCTGCTCCCTCTGCAGATATCAAAGCCTTATTTTAAGGTAATGAAAACCACATAAGCCTCATTTCAAGGTTATTATACACTAAGAAAAGATTATCATGAATATTCTAGACTTTCTCTGCCAATAGACCTCCCTAAATCTTACACACTGAGACTCTGAGAAGAGAGATCACTTGTGTGCCTTTTTGGATGCATCTCTCCGTACAGTCAACATCATTTTTGTATCAACATTGAGATGCAACATTTTCAGAGGGACCTGGAGGTGAAATGCAGAGGTCCTCGACAATACATTCTTTAACTGTCCTATGGCAACCGAAAAGATTACAGCATAATCGGTATAAATACATTGCAGTTTTTCTTTGACCATTTGACCATCCTTTTCTCAAGTGCAGGTAAGGCTGTGGTCATTTAAATATCACCACCACAAACAGAATGACAAAATCAGACATGGGAAAAAATATACATATCTTTTTATATTGGAATCTGTTCTGTAAAATAAAAGAGTTCCAAAATACTTCAATTTTAGTGTTCGCAGCAGTGTGGGGATCCAAGATTCAAATAGAAATTTTTTCCTCAGTACCGTCTGGTTCCAGACCAGGTGGAGCTGCTGCATATCCTGGGATAGATGACACAGGAAGGTTCAGAGGGGCTCGTGGGAATAGAGGATGCGTGGAAATTTGGACAGATCAAATGACTGGTGCAGAGCGGTCGTTAGTGACGGTTGGACGTAGTCTGACTGTGGCAAATGGGTTCCCTCCCCTGTGAAAAAATGCAGGAGAGATGAGTGACGAGTGCAGGTCTGAATGAAAGAAAGGCAGATCACAACATTCATGTTCTTGTGTGACTCACGCGAGGAAAGCAGGTGGAGGTCTTGAGACGCCATTAGGCTGATTTGGCTGTTAAAAAACAAAACAAAATACAGATTCACTGTAAAACAATCTGTCACAGAGTTATATAACTACGAAACATGAGGCATAAATATCGCATTCATCCCCAGCTGCACATACATCTGTCTGATGTTCACTATAACACACACACAGTTAAGGATTGGACACACTGGATGAATGGATGGATGAAGGAGAGCATGGGAAAGATCGCGTGCTGTGTCATCACGGGACAGTGTGTGGAATCTTACATGGTATACAGGGCAGGAGGATATGAGGGGATTTGTTCAACACCACAGACAATTTTTTCAACAAATATACACATGAAGCAATTACACCCTATATGCATCTTTATTTAAATTACCAAATGAAAGGGGCCAAAAAAAGCATGCCCAACCTGAAATCATCCATACTGCACTTTAACTTTGTAGGCCCTTCTTACACTTTGCAGAATATGTATTTTGGAGACACAACAAAACTGACAGAGATGGAGAAAATCTACTTGCGACCTAAACGCACAAATATTAAAACCCACAGATACACAATCCTCTCAGCTAAATATGGAGTTCACTTTTTCCTTCTGGAGCTGAAACGAATATGTTGTAAAAGATCACAAAAGTACTTACTGTTTTCGTTTGGATTGTATTCCCTGTTTAGGGTTAAGATTCCCTCTCTCTCTCTGTATCTCTGATTGCTACCACAAAATGGCAATGAATCACACATTGGTTAAGTTACGGGTGTTATGTGTCTCTTGTAAAGGGAGTCATGAAAAAAAAATATTGAGTGATCTAAGACACTACTATAATTTTAAAAACTGCCTGTCAGGATAAATGCTGAAGATAAATTTCTGATCTAACCGCGCTTGTCATTTTCTTATTAATCTGCAGTAGCACAAAGATTCCACTAGAGGTCAGAGGCGTATAGAGTGCCTAATAAGTTTGTCCAAAGTATTCCAGTCTTTGTTCACTCCCTCTGACTGTGACCACTGTTAATTCCCAGAGGACATGACAAGTTTCACATCTGTTCTCCCCCTCCCACAGATGTGGGAGGAATCATGAAGCAGCTTTCACGGCTGGTAAAGTCTCTGTGTTTTTTATCATGTGAACAATTCTAATTTGTTTTCCTTGTACAGTGAACATGCTAATTGAAATCCAAAACAAGAAACCACAACTGTCTTTACTTTGGTCAGTAATAACTCTCACAAGTGTTATTCTCTTCCTTCAAAATGATACTTAGCTTTCAGATAAAAAGTGTCACTGCCCCTTTAACTACCTCTGTAGATCTCAGTCTCTCAGATTACTCTCTCTGTCATTCTCCCTCCTCCAAATATATTCATTCCTGTGAGTTATCTCTTCCTCAGCACAGTGCACCAAACCAGTGAGGGTGCATTTTTTCTCATGGTGACAGTGCATTCCAGGCTAACCCCTCCTCCCACAGCCTACCTGTCTCCTCTCCCCCTCTCTCACCTTTCCTTCCCTTAAACCTTAACTTGCAACCATCAAAAAAGGCCTTATTGGTGGAACCAAACAAGTGAAAATATGGAAACACATTGAAATAGTGATGGGAGATTAAATATGTTCTGAATGTGGCTTAATGTCATCTTCTTTTAAGAGAACAGGCAAAATGATCAACTAATAAAGAGGAGAAAAAATAGCAACAAAAGGAAAAAAACAAAACCTATGCCACACACTTATCATACTGACAATAAATAAGTAACTTAACACACCAGCACATAACCTCAGCCACCCACTCATATAGCTGAACATAAACCAGAGTATTACAGTCTACTGTAGCAGTGGATAACTTTTTCCCACACGCAAGGCTATTCTGGGATGTGTGTGCGTGTGTGTTTGGGTGTGTGGTTGTGTTTTGAGCAAAGTTAAAGCAGGGGTTGTGAGTCACTAGAAATAAATAGATGATAAACACCTCTGGAAGTGACCCTTATTATTTATCCTGGAAATGGAGAGAGGGATGAAGTGAGGGAGAGAGAGGTATGTGTTGAATGATGGAGAGACAAGTGAGCGGAGGAGGACATAAACAGACAAACAACACCGAGAGAAACTGAGAGGAATGAAGAGGGCAACAAAGAAGGAAGGTATGTATTGGGTTCAGCCAGAGTGGAATTCCACCATAATGCCCAGTCAGTGGTGAAGAGATGACGGCTGGATGCAGACTGACAGGCCTGACAGTGGAGACACATACACACACAAACATACACACACAAAGAAGCAGGGTATTAGAAAGTATTTTCATTTGCAATTTAACCTTCAACTAGGTCAAATATCACAACCAACCCGAACAGCCACACTGGCTATGTGTGTGAGCGTGGTCCTACTGCATTTTTTTTTTTTTTAATTTTGTGTGTTTGCCCAGGCCTCTCATGTTTACAATGAAGTTGGAAAGGCACTGCAATAAGTCAGACAGCTTTAGGACAGAGTTCATAATAGAAGACATGATTTGACTTCTGAGGCTATATGATGACCTCATCATCCAGTGTGTAAATATCAGTATATTCATAAATCTTGTTGTAATTAATGCAACTCAGTGGCATGTCAAGTATGTCAGTCCCTACTTGAAGATGTAATTAACATGACTGGACATTAATTGTGGAACAGATGATGTGTCCAACAAGTCAAACGTTTCACTTTGACTATAAGTATAAACTGTAGTCAGAAGTCTGCAGGTAGACTATCCGTCAATGTGATGTTGTGCAGACAGTGTGTTTACATGATCGTGCAGACAGGGCAGAGGCATTTGACCCACAACACATTTACACTTATCCAGTGCAGAGGAACAACAGAAGCTTTTGCAGAGGAAAAACCGCAGCTGCTTATGCTTTGCATGGTATGCAAACGGAGGAATATGCAAAGTAATGACTAGTTGGTGTGGGAGATGGTGGAAATAATGTTATATAATATAACAATGAATATAATTCTATGTTATCATTTGTGAGGATGGACAAATATATCTGCTGCAAAGATACAGACAGCTTCATTCATCCTCATATTAGGTGGGGCTGCTGTGTGCTCTGTTAGAGATTGCTGTCGGCTCAATCCCAGTGTTACTGCTTCTTATTGGAAAAAAGACTAGAGGAAAAAACATTATTAACCCACCAGGGATTATTGTAACAAAGGTGATCTCTTTTACAGCTGTGCCCTAAAGAGTCTGTGTCTTTATTTCCTGCAACCATGTGAGCATAAACAGTCTTTGTATTTCTTCAGTTAATTCAGAGTAAAGCCTAAAACAGCCTTCATAAAACGTTTGTAGGCTAAGCATTTTATTAGGTATAAAAACAGAATGTTTCTGTCTTACTGTAAGGTGGAGTTTTTTTTCAGAAAAACTTTCTATCCACAGCTGCACAACTGCCAGCACAATGGGAAGGTCTGGCGGAAGGTAGTAGGTAAAATTGTTCAGGGCTTATTACATTTCTTAGAACGATCATTTTTAAAAAGGTAGAGCTTTAGTCTACTAGTCATACCACAGCATTAGCTCACAAACAACTGAAACTCAAAAAATGGCAAAATGTGAGATGAATGCACATGAACCAAATCAATAGCCCACTGACTGACCGTGTTGTGATCAGATGAGGCGGAGGATGCTGCAGAGGGCGTGGGGGAGTGCTGGTGGTTGTTATTTGTGGTGACGTTGACAGTTTTACGTTGTGGGGAGTCACAGTAGTCCGCTGGGGGGAGCACCATGGTCGCCTCATCTGTCTCCGTGTCTTGGTGGTGGAGGTTGACCACACTTCTGCTGCGGTACGGGGCAACAGACACACTGTAGAAAAGCAGGAGGGAGACAAGGAGGGTGAGAGATGAAGAGATGGGATTGAAACAAAGAGACAAAAATAGAGCATTGATATATGAGGGGAAAGAGAGGGTAAGATTTAGTGGAAGGAGAAGAGGGAGAAAGAGATAAGACAGTAAAAGGGGGAAAAAAAGGCCACTTCATCAAATTAATTTAAAGACTTTGCATAAGCCTCCAGGCTTGTGCGTATTATCCTGTATTTCTATTATCAGGGGCTGTGTCTTGGTTTTAGGGTTACTTACAGAGTTGGACAGCAGTAAATCTTGTAGTTTATGTTAGTCTTACAGGCATGGTGTAAAGATTAGAGTTATAGGATACAGACTAAATTTAGTCTGTGGAGGGTCCTCTAAAGGATAAGGGTGTGTATGCATGTGGTTGTGTCCCCCAGTGATTGTTAAACTAAAATTTTGTTTCCCTGGCTTGCAGCACTTGGCCAGCAGCTTTTTGTGGGAGGTGCAACACATTTAGATCTAATAAATTAATCCGACAGGGACTAGTCTCTTTGAAGAAGAGGCTGGAGTCGACTCTCTGAGCCCTCTCTCCCATTAGTAGCAAAATCTATTCATCAGCAAACAACATCCTGTTTCCTGATATGTTGCTGAGCTTGTCTGAAAAGTTGAACTTAGGATTCATTTAAATTTCACAGATTCAAGGGTTACACGTTTTTATAGAAGCAAAAAGATATCCTTCTAGGTTCTGTGAAAGCATTTTAAACAGAAAGGTTTCATTTAGCTTATATTATTGAAAAAGCAGAACGTGACTTCAGAGCAACAGGAATCAAAGGTTAAGGTAAGGGAGAGAGAATCCCCATAGGATTAGAAAGGTTATCACTCTAACAGGAGTAACTAGAGGAAACTCTGCCAACAATACAGCTGGCTGCAACATGAAACCTGCTGGTGTGTGTGTGTTAGCTGCATATGGAGTCTCCTTACCTGTTGTTATTCATGAGAGGTTCGGAGAGTGCACGGCAGTAAGATGAAGGGAACCAGCCCCTCCTGCGGACAAAGAGAGAGAAGCCAAGTTAGAGATGATTACATTTGTGTTCTGTCCTACCGCCAGCCTCTCTATCAGCTCTCATTGCACACGAATCTAAAAGCTTCTCTAAATGATTAGTGAAGAGCTCTGCTGCTCTGCCTTAATCTCAGTAACCTCTTCCATCTTCAAATCAGAAGACATAGAGACTTGAAGGCAGATATGCTTTCCCCCTATACATTTAGTAGTGTTGAGATATTAGCTATTATAGTTGTCTCTATTGATTTATGTACTGTGGATGTGTATGCCTTTGGTAACTATGGCAGCAAAATACTAAAACACTTCACAGAACAAGCATCCTGATGAATGGATGCTTCTGAATTGTAATGTGAAAAGAGATCTTTAAAAGGTACAAAATTTTCAAATGCCCTTTGACTTTACTTGACCATTTTTATCTTTCTGAACACATCTTACAGTCCGTCTTTTCTAGGATGGTAAAGAAATCAACAACTTCAATTATTCAAGGACTTTCAGTCAAGGTCTTATCTCAAACCTGCTTAGCTGATACACAAGTTTGCTCTTTGGTTTATGAAATGAGCCAATGTCTCAGTCAGACTAGAGATCTATGAAGTTTCTAGTGACCTCAGCATGGGAGTTCATCAACCATTTTTTCCTGCCCACACACACTAAAATAAACTTAAGTTCAGTATGAAGTTGAAAAACATAGTGAGAGCATGTGATGAGGTCTGTCCAATGATTTAATACATGATCAGGACTTTTCTCCAACAATTTCTCCCCTTGATCTGATACAAATATTCATTTTAAGCTTGAAAACACATCTAAAAGGAATTCATTTGTAAACATGAAAAGGTTTAGAACAAGGTTAGTCTGTAACAAAGGCTCAAACCAAGGACTCTGTGTCATTGTGCTGTTGTCATAATCAGTACGTAGCAAGTCAGCCTCTCCCTCTATTTGTAAATGTTAATATTTGCACAATGGGACTGGATAATAGATGTTGCCTTCGTGTACCTGCGATAAAAAGCTCATACTGGAAAATACACCTCACTGAATCATGGTTGTATTAATAATAGCTTTTATTTATTTAGGGAAGGGTTTTCCACTGAGAACACGTACTTGTTCGCAGTACTAATGATACTGCTGGTCACGGAACAGGTTCCTTGAAACAACCTGGCATTAATAAAAACTTTGCTCAAGGACAGCTTTCTAGCACTGAGCTGGTTTACTTTCCCCTATGACCAGAAGAGCAAAGCTCTAACAAGCCTGCTCCAATAAAACAGAAAAATAACAAAAAAAAAAACAGACAGTGGCAAAATTAGTGAAAAGTGACAATGATGACAGCATGCATGTCAAGTGTCACTATGTGTCAAATGTCACTTTGGTGTATTATGTGTTCACTCTATCACACTGACATTCATTCCTCAGCTGATTAGTAGTGTGTGTGGGAATCTGAATCTGAGCTGCCAGGTGAGTGGCTAGAATACACTATCAAAGCTGATGTAAGACAAAAGGGGAAACCGGCCAAGAGACCAAAATGCATTAAACCAAACCCTCTGCAGGACATAAAGGCCCATCTTGTCAGATGCTTTGCTCTGATGAACATGATGACATACACTTTTCAAGCCTTTAGGCAATCATTCAGCTCAAAGCCATGAAGCAGCAAGACCAAAGTTTTCCTTTGCGGAAGCCTCACTTTTGAAAGCAACTCAGAAATGATTCCTTTCTGTCCTTGATCAGTTTTTTGGATAAATTTGCCAGGTAATTTCCCTTGATAGTGACAAAGATCAAACCTAATGAATGATTCATATTCAAAAACACACTTCCAAGGGCTTCAGATCAAATCACTGTTTAAAAAGTCAGACATCAGAGACCTGGGGAGAGAAAGCTGGGTTGGTGCCTGCCTGTGTGGGAGAGCAGGTGGTAGTCTGAACTTCTCTCACTGCCTTACTTCAGCCTGCTATCGTACATCCCCCCCTCAGGCCATGCTTTACTTTGATTTCCTTATCAGAGAGTGTTCCAGCTCAGGCAGCACATGGCGGGCCAGCTCTGTGTGCATATGTGTGCATGGTCAGAATAACAATTAGGTGAGGAAACATCTGGCCAGTTAGGTATGAGGAGTGGAAGTTACTGAAATGATTTGATAAAAGTTAATGTTTTGTTGATTAATTTAATTAACCTGGCAATTTTATTTGATACAGTGTTCCTCCGTTAGTCATCTGGGCTGTGTTCCTGTCCAACATTCAATATTCACAATACCCAACTGCCATTTATCATTTACAGCAACTCAAAAAATCTAACTGACAAACTGAAGAGTTTTTTGCCCTCGACTTGCATGCTCAGCCTGCTTGCAAGCTTTAATCTTGACATGATGGCTGCAAACCAGGAGAGGATAGTGAGAAAGTTTTTCCTGCAAAAAACTCTGAGTAATACAACTGTTCAAGACAATTCAACTCACTTTCCATTCTTCTCCAGTTCGCCATACATCCACCCGTCTCTCTCATCAGGGATAAGCAGGATGATGATGTCTCCTTCATCAAAGCTGAGCAGTGTGCTGTTGTTGCCGGCTGTGTGAGGGAAGATGGTGCGCACACGTGGCCTCTTCACTATATTGTTGAGGCCTGTGGCGACAGACACAGATCTGGCAAGGTTGTTCTCATCGCTGTTTCCATAGTCTGTGAGAGGACAAAAGAGGGGTAAGTATGTAGAGTTAAAGTGAAAATATAACAAGAAAAGCACTGATGGGCAAAAAGAACTGTGTTTACTGGCAGCACCATGAATTGCCTGTCACTTGCCATAATTATCTCATCTGATTTGATTTACAACACATCCATAAAGTCGGGACCAAGCAAGGTTGACCAGCTGTAAATCATTTATTACTGACCAGTTTTTTAATCAAACATCTGGTTCGGAACAGATTTTTTGTGGCCATGAAAGCCCAGTAAAACTGAAAAAAGTGTTACTTAACCCCAAACTTAAGTGAGTCAAAGACTCTTGTTTTAGGCAAAATAAAGGCCAGAACAGAATAGGCAATTCTATGCGGTGTCTTAAAAAGCGCAAGCTTAAGGAAACAAAGGCACAGAGGAGGTGCCAAATGAAAACCAGTGCCATGCCATTGCGTGCCATGATACCTGTGCTATTGTTGTGACTGGTGGTTACACTGGAAGTATTGTTCTCCTGGGTGAACATGTTAGCCAGAGGACTGGTCTGAGCCTTCAGAGGTGGGGCTGGAGGAGCAGAAATGTTCTGACACAAAAATATTGGCAATAAGGTGAGTATGTTGGCAAATGTATACGTCTGTTTTTTTTTTATGTAAATGCTGTTTTTTTTTTTATGTAAATGCTTTTGATCATTAAAATAAAACACTGAATCAGTCTTTAGATAAAGCGCCACCACACAAAAGAAAAAATACATTTTGAAACATGACAGCAACAGATTTGAAGACACATTTTTATTTGTCCCTTTGTCCCCCCCATCATACCACACTGTGCCGTGACGGGGAGGGGGAGGGCAGAGGTGTGATGGAGATGGGCGTGCGCAGTCCCTCAATCATTGACAAGACACTATCAGGCATTTCAGTTGCATCGTTGCACTGGTCCTGCCAGCTGCTCAGCTTTTCAGTCAGAATGTCTCTGGCCTGTCCAGCACGCATGGACATAAGAGAAGATATTAAAAGAAAAGATGAGTAATCAGTAGAAACACTGCAAAAGATTTCCATCACTATGGTAACACTGATGCACAGAGTGTTGAGATTGTGGGTTTTGTAAAACATTGCTCTGGCTGGTGTTTTGACTAGATGTAAAACTGTTTTTGATTTTCTACATAAGGTACGAGATTTTCACCACCACTGCAATTTAGCATTTTAAGTGTTAGTTGGGGAAAGCAAATGTTCAGCTGGACTGTAATGTCATGAGGAGCAGGGTGTTTTTACCTTGTCATGGAAGGAAGCCACTTGGTAGGAGAACAAGCAGTGTTTGTCTACCAGGAAACAGAAGCGTCTCTTCTCCTCCAGCAGAGCCTCCTTACAGCCCTCTGCGATGAACAACTGCATGTCCATCTGTCGGCTGGTCAATGTTTCCAGGAACTGGCAACAAACGCACATGCACACTATAAGTGATAGTAGTGGTGGTAGTAGCAGATGCAGCAGCGCAAGTAATAATTAAGTCAATTTTAATTGGACCAGAATCCAACGATTTACATTATCCACTGTCTCCTTAACTACCATCTCGCATAGATCATCATGTCTTATCTTTCCAGCCACATGGTTGACAACTATCTTGTCCTTTTCACTGACAATCTGTACACGAACACAACAAAGGCAACAATATGAAAGGTGTTCCTCTCTGAATGTCCTTATCTCTCTCTTGCAGGGGGGGGTGGGCTAGTGTGGGGGAGTATCATTAGTTTACTGTATTGATAGATTAGGCTGCAAAGAGTGTTCAGTGAAAAGGGCGGAGGCACAGGAAGAGCAGGGGACAGGGCACAACAGTTTTGGGGGAGGGATGTCTTATCTACGCTTACAGCCTAGGATTATAAAATAGATTGATTTTGGACAAACGTGTATCCTTTATATGTATATGAAAACAAATAAACATTGTCCAAATATTCAGCTTTTATCGTTTTTACCATTTAACTTATTTAACATCATTATCTTTTTACTTCTTAATATTATTTTGTGAAAAGAATGAACACAATAAACCTTCCTACAAACTGATTGCAAGTTACTCAGTAAATGTGTAGTATCATTGATTAAATAGCATCAATGTAGTGCTAATGTGGCATTATTACAGCCTCAGGAGCCATTTGCTAATGTTACCATCATATATATATTATGTGCATTTGAATTAAAGCTCTTAAAATGCATGTGCATGCCTTTTCTAACCACACATAACATTTCATAACATGCAATGATAATATATATATAAGACTTCTCAAAAAAGAATATAACACAAGAGTTAGAACTAAAAAACCTTGTCTAACCCTGACCCTAACTCTGGTGGCTCTTCAAAGCTACATGTGAAATCTATATCATCACTGTCACATTACTGGAAAGAACTGGCACACCTGTAACGGCTGTTAAAAGCACACACCCTTTATATTCAGCTCTTTCAACCCAAGGAGCCCTTATAACTTGTGCAGAAAAAGAATCCCACTGAAATGTATTAAGTGAAAATGGCTAGAGTGAATTACAAATAATACCAAATATATCTCTAAGAACAGAAATGATTTATGGCACAGGACAATAAAAATTGATTTTCTGGTCAATATTCAACACTGACTAATTAATTTCCTCCTTAGCGACAGCGAAAAAAATATGAATTGTGTTGACCAGTGTGTAAATGCAGTTAAGTAACTCTCAGTAGAGGTGATATCACCCTTGTCAAAACAGTACCATCTGTCGGTCTGACCAAACAAGAATATGTCTGTATCCCTGCCTTTCTTATCTCTATAGTGCCAGGAAGTCCTTACATGAGCCTGGTCATTCAGAGTTGATGATATGGAATACAATACCCAGCTTTATCTTAAAAAAATAAAAATGGTTCACCTGTCTGGCTGTATGCAAATGTGTAATGCCAACATACACATCTAAACAAATAACAACAGATATGGCACTCCTCCTCTTGTCACTTTTCAGATGATCTGAATTTGTTTATCCTTTCATGATTGTATTTAATGTGATGCAATCATATATTTAATAGAATGTAAAAAAAATCAATGAGATTTATAGGAAACTGCATATTGGTCACATACTGAAATTTTTAAATGGCCTTCATGTTATTCCAAATAAATCAAGAATATACTTCTGTTTTGTTGACCTTTGGAAAGAATTTGACTCAGTTGTATGTATAAAAGACAGAGGCATTTTTGACAATAAGTGACCCCTAGCCTCTTCACAAGGATAAAGGAGTGAGGTGGAGACACTTGGCCAATTCTTTAACATCTACAGTATACAAAATAATGAGCTACAAGTTCCAAAGTATACCGAGTCTAGTAATTTTGTATTAGAACATTTTTAGGTTGTTGACCAGTTTGACTGATTTTCATTAGCTTTGCACTCTACACAGCAATCAGTAAAATGTCAATAAAAGGAGCTGGAGACTCAACCAGTGTGACACAAACAGTTATACTGTGCTTCTTCTTCCTCTCTTCGATTCTTGTTGCTGACAGGTACAAAATGAAGATATAGGAATATATTGTATTAATTCCTCTTGAGATATGTTATCAAGGCCAATTATGGATATTTTTTTCCAAAACATGCTGGCTCTCTACTGGTGGCACAAATAACATTATGCAAACAGACCTTGAGGGGAGTTGCTACATTTATTTATGGTGAATAGTGAAACTGAGGCTTATGCACATGTGTCTAGTTCTATAATGACTAACATCAGCAAAACAGAACCAGACCTACACACAGCTTCATAAATCTGACAAAAAAATAGTATACATATTTATATACATACATGTATGTAAATTAGTTTGATAAATTAGATAACGCATTTTTAATTATACAATTAACTGCAAAGATTACTACCTGAACACATGTAGTGGCTTGCATTACAGTACTTTAATTTTAGTTATCTATACCTGCTTTGGCATCACATACTGTAGCATTTCATGTCATGAAGTTAACTTGAAAGGAACAGAGCTAATACAGAGAGAGAGAGAGAAAATGGGAATGAGCGCATTTGTATAACTGGAGAAGTGGGTGGAATAATGTAGTCAAACAAGTGGACAAAGCAAAAGGGAAGAGAGTGAATTGCTATGTACACACACACATACAAACACACATATCAACACATTAAAACTGCAGAGAGCTTGTTGCTATGGACAACATACGTTAACCTAAGAACTAACAAATACGCACTTCCTCATAAGATACATCACACTTTTCCCTCTCTAACATGTAAAAGCTTTGACACATTTTTCTTTGCTTATGTTGCACTGAGACAGGAAAACTTGATCTCACTATTGCTGAAATAATTTAATCAATTGTTTGACACTTCTGATCGCAGTCAGCACTATTCTTATAATCTCTGAGGGATCGTGGTTTTAAAGTGAGTTTGGTGTCTGGTGAATCATCTGCTGTTATAAACTCCTGCCTCTAAGAGCCAACACCTGTCTGTCTGTTTCCTGGCCCATCCCTCTGTTGGTGTCTAAATTTTAATAAATGTCCCTAAATCACATAAGGAAGAACAGCAATGAGCTTTGTGACTCAAGGCTTGATGTTAAGGTGAGAGAAGACAGGTGAGAAGTAAAAGCTGAATGTAAAGGAGGGATAGGTATACAGTAGAATAAAAGACATGGAAGGGAAAAATACTGAATTGAATTGGAATAAGTTCATAAGGAAGCAACTGAAAAAAAGAGTTCAGAATTTTATAATCATGCTCAGATAGCAGCTTTTTTGCTAAAGATACTTATACTCTCTTCTAGTTGACATGTATTTATCTAAAAATTAAGTGTAATTTATTCTAAAATGTAATAATTTCAGGCAGTAACTCACTTTTATAAATCATTATTTAACTAATAAAGCAGTTCTGCAAACTATGCAAATTAAACTTATACAACTGGAGGAACTGAAGTTTATTGCCACTATTTTTGCTGCTTTCAAGTATTTTTACATGTAATAATAAAAGTAATGAGTAAAGACCCTGTCTTCAAAGAACGGCTCCTTTGAAGTGGAAAGGTTCTGGGTAGATTCCCAGCTCTTCACACTTAATTTCTAAGAATGAGGCAGTTGTCTGTTACTGTTTGCAAACACAACATTCAAGCCTGACTCATCCTTTCTGGCTCAACTAGAATGAGAGAGCAGCAGTGGTCAAGCAGGCTAGAAAGTAAAAGAGGAAATGAAGCAGTCTTATCTAGCACGAAGCAATAAGTCAAAGAATAAAACTCTTATTTTATGATTGTTTTTTTTTTTTGTTTTTTTTGTTTTTTTAATTTTTTTTGGGCTTTTTGGCCTTTATTTTAGAGGACAGTGTTGAAACGGGAGACAGA
>JAPZDY010000009.1:12245274-12264974 GCA_029783645.1 Ctenochaetus hawaiiensis | reverse complement strand
CTGCTCCAGCTGGTGTTTCCCAAGGCATGTTGAGGCCTGTCCCTTGTTTTCAGTGTGGAATCAAATCAACAGGTGCTCAAACAGCCTAGACTTGTTGTTTGCCTTCCTCACCCAACCTCTGCTTTTCTTGGCTGATATTGTTTTGGCTGATGTAGGTGAGGAGATGAGGAAGAAGGCAGTGCCGATCTTTCAGTTGGGAGGACGAGAGAGAAAGCTACCGGCTGACTTTTCAAACCAATAAATAGTGCTTAGTAAATTGAGGCCTCAGTTGTGGTTGTCTGGAAAAATATTGAACAACAGGTTTAGAGAATGAAGGTGTCTGACAAAGTGCATTTGGGTGAGGCAATGCAATTAGGGAGCAATTTCATGAAGTTTGAATGCAAGCACAAAAACATATTTAGCACCTACATTTTCTTCCAGCTCAAGATGAACCTTCTTGTGGACCTCTGAGATTTCCATCAGCACCACACCTGCCACACAGAGAGAACAAGAGAGGGAGAAAGAAAATGTACAGGTTAATGTCAGAAGAAAGACAGGCCAGCTATAATCTAATTGCCTAGTCTTGTTGTTTGTTTTCTTTCAATCTCCTTGTCATTTAAATATATTGTGCATCACAGTGACAGCAGTGTATAGTAATGTACAGTGACAATAAGCACAATGTATATAGGATATACTTTATGTATAGTGCATATGGATGAATGTATGATTGAGAAATGATTTATGTCATGTGCAGCCTCATCAAACCATCAAATGTCACCAGCCACAGATAACACTACAATCCTCTCAGTAAAATGAAAGGAAAATGAATACATGTGCCTGGACCAGAAAAACCAGACCACCTACCGCTCAACTAATCAAAAAGGGCTCAGATGGCAGGCAGCCACCAATTATAACCTTCTGTCTTTTCATGTTGCTCACGAAAGCAATCAAATTAGGATTATGTAGCAGCATTGCAATGTGGAGAATTGTAATTAAATTTCCTATTGACCTCCCAGGTAAAGTGTACAGCACACTGTCAGTAATCTGAAAGTAATAAAAATGTTAAAAAATCATAATTATATTGTTGAATTCACATTTTCTGGGCATTTAAAAAAAATCTCATTAAAACAAACAAATAAACCAATAAAAAAAAGCAGCTCCACAAAAATTGCATGAAGATGATTTACTACAACCTTGACAGCAAAAATGTGGGGTTGCTTTGTGAAACACAAAAAACAACACAAAAACAGAATGTAATCATTTGCAAATGTGCTGACAGCCAACAGTCGTTCCCAAGCTCATGCAGCATCATCCCTTAAACAATCTATGTTTAACCAATCTTGCCTCCTCACTGTGAACAACTGAGCTTCGCAAAGGTTCCCCCTTTTGTAACTTATCATGGCACTATCACTTTTTACCAATAATCCCGTTTACCAGTGGAATAATCCAAGCAAGGGGTTATCAAGCAGAACCTCTTAGTCTGTTCTTGCTTCTTTTCTTGCCTTAAACATGTTGCGAGCACCGAATTCAGAATAAGCAGATTTTTGCAAAACTTACATGTAGTTGTTGAAGTTAAGCATTAAAAATATACTTTGTGCTCTTTTCTTATAACTGCACATATCCAAAAGTATATTCAAATGATACAATTCTGTTTTACTTTTGTTTTATACAGCAACTTTAGTGCAATTTGAGTAATAGCAAAGTAATAGCAAACAGCAAAGTGTAATTACTGTGCAGCTTTATGCTGCATTAAGAGTAGTAATCCTACTCTGTACCTAATTGCCTTAATGCTGACTTGTTCCTGATTCTAGCATTTGGTTTTTGCCTGGGTAGTGCTGTCACAGACTAAAAGGCCTCTGAAAGTGTTTGTGTGTCTTTATATGTCTGTGTATTTGACTTTTTGGATCCCTTAGCTAAACACCTTTTTTTTTTTTTTACAACCTCTTATATTCATGAACATAAAGCAACAGTGTGAGTGTTTGCAAAAAATTTTGTGGGTGAGTGATTCTGATACTTGTCTTAACATTTACTTATTACTGATTTTATTTTTAAGAATATTCTTTAAGGATTTTTTAAATCTTTAAAAAAATACAAATAAGTTGGCAAAATCTTATTTAAAAGATACGCTTAATGGGGATTGCAGACTGTTAACCATTAGATAGTTTTTTGTCCTAATGTAATAACACGAAGGATCTGTCAGAGTGGAAACTGCATTTGTACTGCATGTTGTGACTTTTTCCCGCACTGAGCCTTTCCCATGGGCATTTATTTTCTGTGTGAAAATGTCACAAGGAAAAAAAAGTTTCAGCAGCCAACAAGTTCAGCTGCATTATACACAGGGGGTGTTAATAATGATGTAAACATAAGATATTTTTTAAAGACAGATTTGCCATTGGACAGACACAGTGGCTTCTGCATCACAGCGCATGAATAGCTAATTTCTTTTAAACAACTGTAAGACTTGGGCCTTCATCAATGGGAAGCACTGACTTGGTGAATGAATAAAGAGTAAATCAATCAATATTTTCATATTTGTTGAAATTTGTAGATTTGTAGATGCAGTGTACCAATACTGAAGGAAAGCTGTCTGCATAAACCACATAAAAAGTGTTCTGAAAAATAACAAGGGACATCAGCTATCCCTGTGCCTTGAAAATAATTCTTGGTGCTCAAAACCATAAACCAACTCATCAATATCTAGATCTATGTTGTTCAATCAGGGGTAGTGTTTAAAGTGGTTCAAAAAACTGTCTCCTTTTCTCAACAGCATTCGAAAGAGTACAAATTTACTGAACAAATCCTTGACAGATGTTCAATAGACTGTCTGTCTGATGTATCACTATGACCTCTACATTCATCAGTATGTAAACAGTGCCCATCCCAAATCAGTCTGTCTACGCCAGAGTGCCCCACCTTGCCTTACAGTGAGACTGGCTCTTTTACTCAGCCCAGCTTAAACAGCTCAGCAGATAAAGGCCAACAGATCATCAAAGTAAATCGGCCACTTGACAGACCAGATGGACAGGGACCGGGGGATGGGGTGTGTTATAGGAGGGTATATAGTGGGCAGGAAAAGGTGCAGTAAGTATTAGCAAAAGGGATGAAGATAAAGCAAGAGTGAGATAAATGTGAGACAAAAAATGAGAAACTGAGGAGAAGAAGAGGGTAGAGGCACATGATGGCAAAGAATAAAATAAGTCCACTAAAGCATTTTACTCAGGAGGGTGCTGGGTTATACGTAAAACAAATTAACTGCCCTAGACTGAAAGCCTAACATATCTGATTTGAAAAA
Organism: Ctenochaetus hawaiiensis; assembly: GCA_029783645.1. Classification (NCBI taxonomy): domain Eukaryota; kingdom Metazoa; phylum Chordata; class Actinopteri; order Acanthuriformes; family Acanthuridae; genus Ctenochaetus; species Ctenochaetus hawaiiensis. Next base: position 12,261,703 of record JAPZDY010000009.1, on the reverse strand, counting down.
TACACTTATCTTACATTAAGATTACAATCTTAAAAATTTTTACAGGCATGGTACAGAGTCACGCACTTGACGTATGTGTTTTTTTGTGGGAGGCAAAAGTTGAAAGTCATTATGATATCACAATATCTAAATTATTAAGTCAGTGCAAATGTGTCATAACACTGACTGTATACAACTGTTTCACTAAGAGTGATGTCACAGGAATCAAGAATCTTTCTCCGGCAGTGCACCCTTGTTTGTTTATTATTGTCATTGTCTGTACAAAACGTTGCCAAGCAACAGGTGTTTTTAAATGGAGCAAGGCGCAAGGGCAAAAGTGTGTCATAGTGAGGATAACACTGGAATCAGTCCACCGCCATTAGCTAACAAAACCAAACCAAGATAATTCCACACAATAGAGACAGGCTGCCAACAGCCCTCTTTACCCAGGATGTAAATGGGTTTGGAGTCATGGCTGCACGCACTGCCTTGTTGAGCAGTTTTACCTTCACTATTTTGCTAGGATAATAAGTAAATGTTAGGAGTTAATGAGATAAATAGTATGCATATTTAAAACTACAAAAAGGTTTAGGATTAGACAAGATTATCCCAAACGACCAAACTTTTAGTAACATGGTCCCTCTCTTGTTATACAGTTGAATTATGTAAAAGACAGCTTAACTTTAATATGTGCTTGTCCTTAGGACATCATAGTTCATGCCAGTGTCAGGATTTGCTGTTTGAGCAGGACCACTTAGTGATTAAAATCATTTGTTCTTTGCCTGTGGTGAAGTACAATGAATGACAGCAAACATTTAGGAGAGCAAGAAAAACTAAGAAAGAGAAAAAAGCTATTGGTCTTTCATTTCTTTCATACTCTATGATGTAAAGACGGATGGTCAAACACACATCTGAGTGTGTGTTAATAGGAAGTCAGGGACAAAGCCTCATAAAAACATTGTGTGAGCAATGATCACCTGACTGCTGCAAATATAACATTATAAAAATGTTATCAAGTTCTACTCTTGAGCTGTGAGCTCTGTGCTATGGTGAAGCAGAGATAAAGAGGAACAAAAGGGGAAAAAAGAATACTGTCAAAAGTGAAATAAAGAGAACTGAAAGTTAAAAAAATAAAATAAAAGCAATCCCTACATTGAGCTGATCTTGAAAACAACATTTTGCTGGAAGCATGCAAAGCTGTCCAACTTCCTCCACTGTTTTTGACTGTGGGCAAAATAATCCTGGCATCTCAAAGAGCCACCTGACACACCATGCAAACATGCTCGGATTATGTAAAGTGGGCCTGATGCCATGTGAACAAGCCAGGACCATCTAGGGACAGCATGTGTGTGTTATTGTGTGTGCTTGTGTGTGGGCCTAAAAAGCATCTGCAAAGCCCTTGCTGCTGCAAAAGGACAAGATTGGATTAGATTTATTTCCCCTCTGACAATAGTAGGCTGCATGGTCATGGTGTCTCTCCGGCTGTTAAATACTCGTCTGATTTTTTTTGGCAAAAGTTGTGCAGTCCTTATAAAATTTCAAAGGCAACCAACAGCTTATTTATGGTTCCAGCATCAGCAACACTTGGTTTCCCCTAAATTACAGTTGTTGGACGACATACAGACTTAATACAGCAAACTCATGGTCTCCTTACATCATGTCCTTTAGATTCTAATTCCTGCTCTTGTCCAACCAGAGAAGGAAGTAATTCAGTTACTTGAGTGCTTGAATGAAACAACTGTTGACATTTGAACTCTAGTAGAGGAGGAGGAGGAAGAGGGAGACTAAAGGAATTGAAGGTAGAAGGTATGAGGGCGAGGTGCACCGGTCCTCCAATGCCTCTTGAGAGTATCTGGTTTCTGGTTGGCTACGCGTCACTGAAGCTCAGGTTTCTGACGGGGCAGCTCTGCTATGTCCACTTGCAGGCCGAGATGTAAGATGCAGAGTCTTTTTGAAACACCTTATGCTATGCTTCCACATCATTCTCTAGAGCAGAGCTATGATTGTAGCATGAGTGTTAAAGGCTGGACATCCTGGCTTGTTAAAAGAATGTACACTATATATACATTCTAAAACCATCTGTATATGTGTACTACAGACATTGCATTTGGGTAGCCGTCCCTGTTCATTAGATTAGATAACTGTTAGTAGTGTGTATTTAATCAGCCCATGCGCCACATAATCCCCCATAATGACTCAGACTAAACCGATCTATCATGAGACCAGAATGCCTCTCCCTGTCTCTGTCTGTCTCTCTCTCTCACACAAGGATTAGTGGGTGCTGGAGGTCAGAGGTGAGTGTGACTCAGGCTGGCTATCATGACTTATGCCTACATAAAATTGTTTTGCAATGTTAATGGGGGGTCTATGTCATCCTTTGGATTTATTTCTAAATTTTATTTTTGTAAAAAGAGAGACATTTTTCTGTTGATATTTTTTATATTAATTGGGTACAAATGGGCTATTTAATTACTTAGCTGGACTCTGATAATTATCAGCTGTTTGTTTGTGCCTCTCCCCTCATTTCCTCTTCACATCCTTTTACAGGAAGCGTATTCCAAGCTGTACTTGATGTACCGTATACTGTTCTTAACAACAACCTACAGCAGAAACCTGAAACCAACTTTTCTCTGAAATACATGTGCAAATCAGTTAAACAGATGGGTTCATCAGGCAATAAGGGTATATGCAGATAAAATTCCAACAATGTCAAGTATTTGTCATGTCTAAAATAGATCGGCAAGGTGTCATGACAAGTTTTTTTTTCGGAGATTAACAGGAGAAGTGTATCACATGGATACTTATTGAATTTTTTAAAGTAACACTTTACTTTCACAAAGTAATATATCTCAAACTACCAGTAGGCATACCCTGTGGATATTTTGCTCAAAGGCACACATATATACTGTAATCATTAATGCTTTACTCTATACTGAAAATATTTTTAACAACATAACTTATTACTTTTACATGAAAGTAAACTGATATATACCATATTGCATTTAAAATTCAACTTGCCCAGCTGTTAAAAAACCTATGGATGACAAAATGTGTTTCTGGCATGCGACTATATTTACAACTATAAAAAAGTATGTGGGAAGACCAGAGTGTCTCCAAATAAACTATAAACAAATACAATCACATCCACATCATGATCTCTCTAAATATTAAGTCATTAAAAATCAAAATTTATTACATTTTTTATTATTATCGCCTGTAGACTTTGACAAAGCTTGTTGTTAAACATTTATGGAAAAGTAAAAAGCTTAAAGTTTAAACCATAGTTCAAAGTACCAAAAATCTATCATATCTTCATAAGTCACAGTGGCAGCATCATTTCTCAGTTTTCTATATTCTCATATGCTGCCAACTCTCAAGTCTTTGCAACAAAAACAATGACTGTTTCCAACAAGCTGAACAGATGGGACAGATGGAGGGATGGAAAGCTGAGATGCGAATTTATTATCACTATTTTGCACAATATAAGTTGTCAATATTAGAATTCAATCAGACAGCCACAGTTCACAGCCAACCTTCATGTCTATCTGGGGAGAATGTTTCATTTTTTGGGTGAAATATATCAGGAAATTGCCACCAGTACAACACCAGACACATCCCATTGTGCTGCAGAATTTAATTAACAGTTTAGCTGCTAATCAGCAGGGGAGCTGAGAGACTTACAGCAGTTAAATCAAAGTGTGCCACAAGAGACAGTGAGTTAGGACGCCAGACATCTTTGGACTGCAAATGAGTTTGTGGGAACCAAAGCCCTGGGACTTGCCTATAACCAAACAAACCCTGTTCCATGGTGTATTTCTAGGCTACAAGATCCACAGTAATACATCCTTTACAAGAATAATGCTGGCTGTAATCAAAGTATAACTGCTGCTGTGTTCAAGCTACAGTGCTCCCTGGCTTGTGCATTTAAAAATTAAAAAGATCTGACAGTGCAAGCTCCAATTATTATTCTTGTTTAACTTCTTTTCATCAGCAAAGCATGCCAATTTACTTTAAATTCGGCAGCAAGTCCTTTAACTGAAGAGCCACACTACAACCAGAGGGGTTTTTAAATGTTTTGTAGTATGTTACATTAAAAGCTTTGTTTACATGGACCCATGCCCCCAGGCATTAACCATCTGACTCATGAGCAGACCCACTGCAGATGCAACCGTCCAGGGAAAAAAAGTGTTTAAGTGTTTCAGGTTCTTGTATCTATGTATTTATTACTGATTACCATATGGACCTTTTGCTACTGATCATGAGGCAAACAACGCTTACATAAAGTGTAAACTGAGAAACTGTTGTCTGATGTACAGTGTGTAGAAAAAATATCCACAAAATGTCTTCAGTTACTCTCTAACCCTATACTGAACAAAGTTACAAAATACACACTTTGTGAATACTCCCTGGGAAACCAACAATGCTTCTGAGATTAACAAGTTCTTTAGAAAAAGAAGAATTATCTCCACAGTCTGCGTATCTTCCCCTGTTTATCCCAATGGAGAGCCAGAGGACAGGGCAACATGGAAACTTACCTAATTCTCTGGAGACAGGAGACACTGCAGCACTTTCCCCAATTTTAGACATTGCATCAAAATATATCTTTCCTGCCAGGTTCATTGCTGGAAAAATGATAAAATTAATTATCGGTTAAGTTTGTCAGAATAGATTTGATAGTTTAAAAAATATAGGCTCCCGAATTCCCATCAAAAACCACTGAAAAACATCCTAAATATTTCCATAGTACTATGTTTGATGAGCCTTGGCTGTACAAAAAAAGGTTGAAAAATCAATTGTTGTCTAACAATGGGGTGGCACAAGTAAGGTCAGCTTAGTTGTAAAAGCTCAGGATTTTTCCTAAACTCCAAGTTACTGAGAATGTTTATTAATGTAGTTAAATGCTCACCAGCTACTGATTTCTCATAGTTTTTTCCCAGGTTGACCAGATTCCTCAGTCCCGGGTTGAACTGTTCCATCACACTCTGGGTGGAAACAAGAGAAGAGAGTTTGTCATAAGGGCTTTCCGGTTTTAATAGTTATGTGTTAAAAACAATACAGACGTAGCAGATGGTTGACCATCCACCTGACTGAGTGACATCAGATGTAAAATCGGTGGGGAAGAGTGAAATAATCAGAGTCACGGTAAACCCTGTCGACTATTAACAGGAGTTATGAACTATGACCTTTAGGTACAAATCTATCTTCATGTCATGCGGTAGTCTTACGTGTTTCAATGAAAATGACACAAACACTGAAGAATGCAAAACAACAGGGCAAAGAAAGAGAAAGAGTGAAAGAAGATAGTTCAAGAATGAGAGGTAAAAAAAAGTTGGGTCCTCGTTCTTAACATTCCTTGATCTGTGTTACTGAGTGGAACTATCATCTGTCATCAGGTCTTAGACTCAGCACTCATCTTTGTAATTATGTAAATTATTTAGCTATTTTTTGTGATGACAGTGAGTGGATAAGGTCTAAGCTCAGGTTCACACCCAAGCCCAGAATGCAGGAAATGTTATGCCTAACACATGGCAAACAATGTTTTGTTAGCCCAGCAGCATTTCTGACTCAAGACTTTTGTCATTACGTGACATGTAAGCTGCAGAGCTGGGATCCCCTTAGATCTTTCCAGAATTTATGAAATTCTTCATGTTACTAAAATCTTTTGGTAACAAGGCAACACAACTTGGCCATCGTATGCTACACTACTCATGTAAACAAGTGATATTCTGGGAGCCTTGGGCTACTGTTGATTATAGCTGTGAGCCAGAGGTGATAGCTGCTGAGGAGCTTGCTGTATAATCTTACCTCACAGCACACACAACCAGCTAAATTATTAAACCCGGAGTCTTTTTCCTGCATTTCATCACACCAAGGAGCTGTGGGGGCTGTCCCGGGAGGAGGCTGGTTTAAAAAAGCTATTCAAGGCTAAATGCTTTTAAGAAAAAGCAGTAGATATTTTTTCCCCTTCAGCCTCTTTATACTTACTCAACTTTGCCACCTGTGAAGTGTAGCAGGCAGACCTGGCTACACAGTATGGCGAGTTAAAACTCTTTGTGAAATGCGTGGAGTAAGGCTCACATTCGGTTATGAATGATTTGTATAACTCCTCAAACACATCCTCAACCTTAATACAATAATATAACAAACCATACCCCATGTGAAGCCACTAACCATATTCAAAAATGTTTTGAAGGATACTTTCTCCACTTATCACTAGTGCTAAAACAGCAACATCAATTCACTTTTCAAGCACTGATTCACTTTGAGAAAATGAATTTAACTTAGGAAAAGGTTACATGATGTTGATCAACAGGGGCAGTACTTCATAGAGGGAAGGGCATTTCCAGGGTGGGGCCATATTCTTCAAAACCAGTACCAAACTCATATATAGTCCGTTAATGGCTCTCAGAAAAGCCTCTTTACCTAAAATCTGCTGCATAGAAATGTTTTAACACTGTTATCTGTCTGTATTTAAGGTTAAACACAGTTGTCATACCTAGGATCTTTAAAAGCACCTGACTTTAACTAATTGAATGTTATGAAAAAGACATTTTCAGCACTTACACGTACCTATTATAATTTCTATAATTTTAGAATAAAAATGAGCCTTTTTATTATCGGCCAAAAATTGAACTGATTCCAGGTTGAGTTTGCCTTTCACTCCATCTTTACGTGAAACGTTATTATTAGCTAGTTAGTAAACAGCTTGATGTTAACATTAAGCTAGCTAGACGAAGACACCCAAGTAAGGCTGATTAAAAACACCTGTGAGCCGCTGCTCAGCGGCTAAAAGTCAAAGCGAAGTTAAACTACAGCAGATGTAACTGTCTCAGAAGTGAACACACGGATGTACGGAGGTAGCGTTATTTCTGCTGGTGTTGTGGTCGCACCTGTTGTATTCACACCGGTTTATCCGTTCACGTTACCCACCTTGTATGTACTTTCAGTTAGCTTGGACACCTCCTCAACGTTCCTCGACATGATTAACGGTAGATCCCTCGCGACGCCCGAAAAAGAACAAAAATCTAAAAATAAAACCCCCCAAAAACACAACGCCGACGAAAAAAGAAAAAGGTCCAAAACGGGAAAAAAAAGTGACCAAACCTATGAACGCGTGAAATACCTCATAGCCAGCAGGAGACGCAAGACTTACACATACTAACAAAAATGTTAAAACTATATTGGAAGGAAAAAAAAGAGAAAAGACCAGTAAAGGAGCAACTGTTGCTGCTGCTGCTGCGCGAGGGCACAAAAAAAGCTGAGCTGTCAAACTTGTTGTAGGTGGTTAGTTGAGATGGGAGGAGGCCTGTGAAGGTGGGGAGGTAGTAAAAAGGTGAACAGCTGTCAAGTCCAAGAGTTAAAGAGTAAACATCATTTCCGGTCTCCAACTTTCAAATTAAAACCTCTGTTAGCTTTACGTAATCACTGACAATTTGTTGCTTTGTTCAATTGGAAAACAGAAACGCAGAAGCAGAATAAGCTGACATGATGAAATTTGACATTTAAAGCCTAAAAGGGCACACCTTTTTAATGTATATTGTTAAACAAAACTAGAATTTCTTTAAACAATTTAACACTACTTTTTTCCAACAGAATCAGAATGTGTAGAAATACAAAGTATATATCCTTGGTTTTTCATTGCTTTCAATGCATTAGCACAGAAATAGACATGGGTCTACAGCTAAAAACAAGAACTACAAATTTTAACACAAAAGTTTAATTGCTATGTAAAGTTCTTATTATAAAAAGCACATATACCACCATAAAACTGAATGAGGATAAAGCAATTCTCCAGGGTGCAAAGATGATGGAATAATTAAGACATTATTAATATAATGGCATGATATGTGAATGTGTACTATGTAAAATATAGAAAGGGGGCTTGAAATATATTTATCGTTGATCATATGTATGTATTAAAAATGTATTAAAGCTAAAGAATACATCCATTAAATTTTGTTGCTCAGTAGTTGTTTCGGTATGGGTTTCTGAACAGGAATTGAGCAGGACTAATCCTTTTTTTTGACCAAGAATCATGTTTTCTTTTTTGCATTCTATTTTGAAGGCCCTATTCCTGTGTTGTTACGGATATCTCTGTTTCGCTTGACAGATGCTGCAGGCAGGTAGAAAAGGTGGACAACCGGCCGAATACTAGAGACGGGCGCTCCCTGGAGGCAACAAATCCATAACACAATGAAAACACACCTCCCACCATCTGAGACATTCATTCTTTTCATATGCTTAGAAATGATTACCATCTATATTCTTTTTATCCATTATTTTTCCTCGTCTTTTAATCACTCTTGGCTTAACTATTTTTTTCTCAATGAGTTTAAGATTTCTTGATACAGACAACAGTTTAATATAGCACACTGAGATGTTATCTTTATTGCTAAGATATACCTTATACTTGCATTGATACGCGAGAAAACGAGGAGTCATGTCATGACATGTTTGGCGCAGCGATGGCTCTTTGATATCAGTTTCGTTGAATATTTATTTCAGTTTGAATTTCCGGCAAGTGTCGTGTAAAACAGTTGTATTTCTGAAATTAGAAGCTGCAAGTGAGAGGGACGTCTTTGAAGCCGCTCTTTATGGCATTGAGGAAGTTTCACAAGTTACCACTAGATGTCCCTCATGGTCAGCTTATTTTTCCTTTAGGTTCTGAGAGATAAAGCAAAAACAATCATCATACATGTGCATGACATGCATGTATTTATACATGTGTATCCCCTGCATTCTTTTCTGCTTACACATGTTTTAAAATTCAGTTGTATTTAAAAAAAACTAATTTATTCTCTCTATTTTGGGAAAATCTGACATGATGAATTCCATTGCAAAAAAAGAATACAACCTCTCGTGCCAGGCTGTGCCATTTTTGCAGTATTTGGACATCTTGACCACAGATCAAACAAAGCATTGGCAAATATCACAAGTATCAATTGCAAGAGCAAATATCTCGAACCTTTGCTTTGTAAATGTCATTTGATGTAAACTCTGAAAAGTCTCCTGCAGCCATGAGCAGGAACCAAACAAACAGAATGCAGATGAGATTGTGCCCGCAGGCTTTGGACAAATACCACTGCTCTCAACCCCTTAAAAATGCTGTAAGGTGACACATACAACTTAATTAGTCTCCAAAGCCACTACGAGAATGGTAGTCTATTTTTCTCTCTGTTGCTGTTATCTCCTCCATCGCTGCCATGCCTACAAACTCCCACTGAGTTATGTTCCTGTAGGCAGCAATCAATACCAAAAGAATATAATGCTAAATAAAGCTGTATGAAGGTCAATTATGAAGCCAGTCACTTATATTTCTGAAGGGCTAGAAAAGTAACTTCAAACTTTTACAAACTCTTGTGTGCTCAAGGGCAGATACTAATACTAATGTTTCTAATGTGCTTTTTATTTAAGAAACTTCATATAGGAGGCTCAGTAAGTATTTTAAAGAGAATATTCAACTACTACAATCAAATTTTTGCCATTTAAAGAAAATTAAAGGATATTACTGTGTTGAATGGGTGTGCAACTTTCAATTTAAAAAGGAAATTTCATAAATATTTATACATATTTTATGAGGATATCTAATCAGTGTTTATGGTAAATTTGTTCAGTGGAAGCAATGAATTCCACATTTTGGTCAGTCTTAATGAAACAAGCTGAATCGTCCTGCTGCAAAATCTCTAATGTTTTTGACACCAGTCATGTCACTGGCATTAAGATAAACTACAAGTTATTTCAGTTTTAGGAGCCAGGGGGCGTGATGCTGCCCTCTTACTTAAATTGAATCTTTGTACTACATACACTATACTTACACTGTCACTTTATGAGTCAAAACAATTGTTTGTAGGAGCCCGAGGATAAAAACAACAAGGCTGAAAAGGTGGACTGGTGAGCAGATTAGTTATGACATACAGCATTAATGTTTAACATCCTGACTATCTTTGTTGTCTTATTTAGCCACTTGCTAACAACCACATAAGACATGAAAGCCTGATAAATTATGAGTAGGCTATTAACTGATCTATTTTATGCCATAGAACAAAACATGAAAGTCTCTTAGCTTGTTTTAATCACAGCCTTTATTATGGATATCTAACCTAAAACCCTTCTCAGAAAAAAAAACACACTGACAAATTGACTGATCAACAGTAACAACATTGTAACAATATTATAGGACTCATTCTTACACCACTCGATTGCACCGAGGAATTTATTGCTTTTGTTGTCTACATTTACCATCAACACTGACTGGACATCATCCACATAAAATGTGGTGAATTTCCCCTTTAAGTTCATTTGGCTTAAGTAAGTCTGCTACTGATGTATGTTCTCATAGTCATACCCTGATGTAGAATCTTTTTGCCAGTGGGCATCAAATTTATCCATACTTGACCTGTCCCATTATTAAAATCAGCTTCATGCAGACACTGCAGTGTGCTGCTATGAAACAGACTTAGTAATAAAGGCCATCAAACTGTGAATGAGGATATTGATGTTTTTAGCACTGACTGGGAAGGGAAAGAAAAAAGAAAAGTCAGACAAGTTAAAACACAAAGTAAAAGTAAGTACTTTTAAGTAAAAGAATGGTCCAGTCTTGTTGTGTGTGATAACTCTTAGAAATACAAAGGAGTAATAAAACTAAAGGATATGAAAAACATTGCAGCTGATGAAGTTCTGCATGTACTGTACCCCCCCTGCCAGTGTTGTCCAAGTTACCGCTCACTCATTGTCTCTGCAGTGCATGTCCTCTCAAGGACAGCCTCCCATCCATGTGACGGAATAAGTCCACCAAGGCATTCAAAATACAGCCTGCTTAGGATGTGTCTGCAAGGCTACCTCCTTTTCACACATCACATCTTTTTCCAGCAGTGCTTCACAGAAGTGGTGGGAAGACAAAGGGGACGGCTTGAGAATTTGCTTTTCGCCCTTGAAGCCGGTACACAATTTTGTAGTTTTACAACCCAGCGAGTCTAATCAGCAGTGGTTGGTTGAAAGAATCTGCTGCAAAATATGGTTAATTTAGTACTCATTCTCAGCAACTCTTTATTTAAACTCTTTTTTTTTTTTTAATTGACGTCACTGATGCTGTTCCTGAAATAGTGCAAGGTTGGATGAAAACAAAAAAAGATAAAGGTACAAAAGTCCTTATTATACTCATTTATTTGACCAGTGCTGGTCAAATGGACAGTGTGCAAGAAGGCTATTGGACAGTGTGCAAGAAGGCTATTATTTCCTGAGCTGCGATGCTGGAGCTCATTACTTCCACCGAGCCAGATCATAAATCTAGCCTTAATCTGAGGGGCAAACTGAGGACCTAAAGCCAAACAACTAATTCTCATGCACAGTTCTGAAATAACAGCTTGACCGCAGAGATTAAAAAAGCACAACAGGCTCTTGCTGTTCAAAGCTTTGGTTCAATAGAACGACCGCATAAGGAGTACAACAAATAGTCAATGCCGTGGTGCATCTATGTGAGAAACAGCATAAATCCGAGCACCTAAGTGACACAAAAGGCAGCAAAATATCCATTAGATGAGCAGTCTTCTTCGTGCACCAAACACCAGGCACTGAGCTTTGACAGTCTCATTGTGATGGATACAGAAACAGGGATTTTAGCAGCTTCACTGCACCAAATTATTCCCCAAAACATTTTCTGAGTTGAGGAAGACATAAACCTCTGTCTAAAATAAAACTTGAATAGATGATGTGCTGCTGCCTGGAGGAGGCTGGAAGTACTTGAGTGAGAGAAAAACTTCATATACAAAAATAGATTTTTAAGTGAATGGATTTAAGATGGTCAAAACTGTTTCGCTCAGATATGAAACTTTATTTTTAAGGCGTTGCAGACAGTGGAAATTTCCATTTTGTTACTCCGCAGTGGTGGAAGCATAATTCTAAACTCATTCTTATTCTAAGGTGATGAGAACAAAGGTTTGAATTTTTATTCCTATGAGGAGAAACTGCTGCTTCCTGAACCTGCTGAGTCATCTGTGCAGGTATTGTGCAGGTTTATTTAATGTATAGATGGCTTAAGACAATTAGATAAGTAAAGGGAGGAGGCTTTGTCTTATAAAGTTTCTTATCATATTTCTGCCATTTTATGTCCACTCATGTCCACTTGCACACGCTCTTCTAAAGGTGAAGCAGATATTTATTAACTAATCACCATCTGAACTGAGAGCCAGGTCTGTGTTGACCTTATAAATGGGTAAAATAAATCAGCAAAGCATTTCCAGTGTTGGTGGAAACAGTATCATTTGATGCCTTAAATGACTGCACACATGCTCCTGCAAACACATGCACAAGTAAACAGGCCCGCGCACCTGAGGGTACGCAGCAGCGAGCGTTTGCTCCTGATGATATTGCGGTCAGCAGCGTGTGAAAATTTAATAACATAGTAGATGTCAGGAGCCACATCTCCCTGGATCAGTCTTGCTGGGTAAAACTGCCATGTATGAGCTCTCCATGCTTCAGTGACACCAGGCAACATTAACAAACAGTAAACAGAGCAGCCATGATCCCTGTATCAACAATTACTGGTCTTTTTATCCATTGGAGGCCTGCCTTTCTGCTTTAACATTTCAACAGCTGACCTTTGCTGCTGGAGTCTGGACAAATCTTCTGTTTTGAACAGAAAATCTAAATGCATGTGCTTGATTTTTATGACTTTAATCAGTGAAAGTTGTGGAGAATTTGCTACAGTTTCTCAACCTTCAGCTTTAGAAACCTTATTGGGCTAATCGGTGTAATTTTGAAAATGCCTCAGACCACAAATGAACTTTGGTCCTCAGAATAAATATATGAAAAATGAGCCCTAATGCAATGTATCTATACACAGCTGCCTAGGGCCTTGTGCAGGGCGTGCTGGAGATTCATATTAAAAGCCACAAACAATTGCTATTTTGAATCTCACCTCCATGCCCGATGGCAGCAAACATTAGCATGAACATTGATCCTATAATCATTGTGTTTATGCGGAACTCCCAGCAGAATCCAGACATTTTTGATCACACCAAACATCTCAAAGCTGCAAACGCTCGAAATGCGGCACTGAGACATCTCGCCCACGAATCTTGTCTGAATGAGACAAGAGCTGTCATTTTTCCTCAGCAACAAAGCTCTGCGCTTGGGGACCTTGATTCTGTGCGTTTGACGGCTCTTCACACACAAACACACACAGGCAAACACACACTAATTGCTGTATCTGTCATCACTATGCCTTCCCTAAATACTCAAGGTTTGTATCTGGGTTAATTACACTTTCCTAATCCCTCTGAATCTATGACTTGCCGTCTGAAACTACCTTCTGACAGACAAGAGAAGCCCTGCAATGTTTGTGTAAAATTAGCATCCGGCTAGTAAACGTGCTGCGTTTTGTCCTCCATGCAAACACAGCGCATAGGGCAAAGGCATCTAAATGAGCAACTCTTGCTTGTGTTCATAATTCATATCAGAACACTGAGACAGTTTCCACAGCAAGCAGCTCTTTAGCATTTATATGTGGAAATGATATCTAAAATTTACATTATTCACCGCATGAGCTGCACTGGCATGTATCATGGTCTCTAAGTACATTTGTCAAGTACGGATAACTTAGCCATGTTTTCGAGTTGTAAGCTGTGCTGAGAAATCTTAGTTAAGAAGTGGCCGTCATGTTCAATCTATTGTTCCTCAGCATGAAGACTGGAGAGAGTTTTTTTGTAACCAAAATGTATATATGTGTATGTATGTGTTTGTGTGCTTGTTTTGTGGCTGATTAAACATAGATGTGTATCCTTGAGTGGGTACACTTTTACACAGGCTTTGAAATTCTCCTCAAAGGGCACTGGTTAGCTCTGTGGAAGGCAGTGGAAATAATGCAATGTCCTCCAGGCCTTTGAGCATCTTGCCTTGTGGCTCTACAAATCCCTTGAGATCATGTGAAAGATGTCACACAGACATGAGGGATTGTAACACAAACTTTATTTTGCCAAAAAAAAGACCCTTTAAGCAACAGATGCACAATCAGAATTAAAAGCAGAATTATCATCTTTGATTAACCGTGTCACCGCCATAAAGAACATCTACTACAGCATTTTGTACAAGCTTAAATTCATAAACAGCGTGATAAAAATGCCATTAGTGAGGAAAAGGATGACTTTTGGCTGTCTCTAGCCTTGTGAGGAATGACTTGTCGAGTAAAAGCCTGCTGCTATCAATTATGCACAATTTAGAGCTGTTAATGTGAACAACCTTGAAACTCTTTTGGGGCTTTGGCACAATGAGTCAGTCCAAACTCTCATTGTGATCAATCATGGCCACTGTAACTCAGGTAAACGATGGGCTTCTTGGCACAAACCAAGCCAGCGCCAAGTGCCTGCCTGCCTCTACATCTCCCCCAACCGTGCATATCAATGGCCTTTCACTGCCTTCCCTGCAGAATATATGAGTGCTTGATTATCCAATGGTTTCATCCACTATTCATGATGCATTGTTGTCAAGAATTGCCTTGTGTGGAGTAGAACAAGGCTACAACATATTCAAATTATGAAATGCTCCTTTGATTCAGTGTATTGCCTCGTGGACCTGCTGCATGCTTCTTATTTTTCGACGCATGCTTATGTGCAGAAAGCTGTCATTAGCTATACATCTGTGCATGGCTCGGAGTTTATTTCGAATAAATACAGACTCCCATCATTTCTGGAAAATACTGTGACAATTATCCCCTGTTAGGCGCACACAAAGACACTGTGCATCTGCTTCATCTGTACTCAGCATCCTCTCAGCCACGTGGAGTCCGCAAGAGGAACATATGGGTAACGTGATGATACTGACCTTGCCAGTGAGGCTGTTGTTCCCTGCTGCCTGGTTTTCATCGTAAAATAAACATTCCTCTCACACTACTCACACACACAGATGCTTATTTTTCATGCTTCATGTTACACCGTTGAACCTGTTTGCTCCCTCAGTGTATAAAGCTCAGACATCAGGCTTAAACTATCCACATATTTTCAAACCGTTTGCAGAACTGTGTTCGCCCAGGTCTCTCCATCTGTCCGGTCAACCTGTAGCCTTGTCTGTCTTTTGTGTAGAGTAAAGTAATAAACTAGAGCATGTCGTGCAATCCAAAGCAGGATGGGCTTACTCTCAGCCAGTGGGAACAGGAAGTTATCATATTCATAAATAGTATGCTCTATAAATAGGGCCTGCATGGATTTATGTCTACAAATAAATGGTTTTGTGTCCTCAGATCCCTTTCCTGATGAAAGTCACATGATCTGCTAATGTCAGTAGAGAGCAGGGGCTTAATCACACCAGCTGCAGTGTGTGTGTATGCGTGCGCACATGCTCGTGCGAGCTGGTCGAAGGGAAGCTAGGTTCATCTCCTGGGTAGGAAACGTTGGCTGGTGGTGATTTCGTTAGCAGCAGAGGAATGATCGAGATAATATACTTATCCACGGCTCCTCTGGGGGAAGGCGAGCCAACGACATCTGATTAGATTCCACAAAGATAAAAGGATCATGAAGAGTCACATGTCTACTTTATTACTGGGTGACTTTGGGAATCTATCCCATGAATCAACATCAGATAATAAAGTGATGACTTTCTGTGTTTAATCTCCAGTCAAGAATAACCAATTTGTTTATTGCACTTGCGTTTTTTTCTTTCTTTCTTTTTTTTTATCTCAAGTGACTGAGCTGAAAATAATGTGAGTTTTATTTTCACACCTGTTCAACTCGGATTACATCATTTTCTTTATTCCTCAACTTCACTTCAACTCGTATTTGCGATGATAGGGGATTTAAAAAATGCAAATATCTGAGCAGCCTGAAGCTCCGGTGTGAATCAATTAAAAAAAAAAAAAGCACCAGTGATGTTTTTTCTTAAGACATACTTTATATTTTGTGCATACCATAAAGAAATAGTTATACTTTTACACCAGTGTGTTTACTTTTACACCAGTGTGTTTACCTTTACTCTATAAGTCAAAGTTGTAGAGTGTAAATATTATGCTAGCACAAGAGGCCAGTTAGCTAAGCTTTGCACAAAGACTGGAAACAGGAGGGAACAGCTAGCCTGGCTCCGTCCAAACCTATCAAAATGAGCCCACAAGCATACAGAAATCTCGCCTCTACTTGCAGAAACGCTCAGTAGATGGCGTTGTCCATTGAATGCAGTAACCCTCCAACAGCACAGCTCCAGTTACAATGCCCTATTGTTTTAATGGCGTCAGAACCCGTGTCAGAAACCGTGCCTCCCTCGAATATGCTTGGCTGGGTGCAGCCACTTCCTGTCCACCTGGCGTAACAATTAGGCTGCAAGCAATCAGTGGAGACCAAGGGGCAAACTCCCCACTTCCGCATTGAAGCCAACCAGGAAGTACAAAAACTTGCAATTCCTTGACTGACCGCTTGAGGCTGGCTCCAAAAGGGAGCAAATTCCCATTGGAGCCCATGTTAAAATGGCC
>JAPZDY010000009.1:12194435-12229998 GCA_029783645.1 Ctenochaetus hawaiiensis | reverse complement strand
GATGGATGGATAGATAGATAGATAGATAGATAGATAGATAGATAGATAGATAGATAGATAGATAGATAGATAGATAGGAACAATAGCAGAGAAGTTTAATCCAGTTAATCCTGTGCACTCAAACAGGCATACAGTCTCCATAAAGACCTAGATTTGCCTTAAATGACCGATCTCATCTACCTTTTGGGTCTGATATCCTTTTAGCACCATTGTTTTAATACAGCAATATCAAAATGAAGACAGCGTGTCCCTGCGGTGGACTTTGATTGGTGACCTGCCAACCACCCGAGGCTGTGCAGGGTATTAAAGATAGGTGCCATGTGTGACGTCACCTAGACTTCATACTGGGCTTGATCACAGATGGGTTTTGATAAAAAAAAAAAAGAAAAAAAAAAAGGGGGACAGAAATTGCACAGGCCCACGCTTACCATGCAACCTTCAGATGTTCATTTGTAAAGCTCTGTTGATGTTGCCACACTGTCTGGGATTCAGGCACTTTGTGACACATTCACAGTGTTTGTTTTATCTTTCCCGACAAAACCAAACCCCATGAATAGCTCAAATGAGATCGGGCACCAAAGGCTGTTGCAAGCAAGCAAGTGCAAGGTCCTGAATGCAACTATTGACATACGCAGATGGGTTTGGTTAGTGAGAAAGGTCCTGCTGAGGGGAATCTTATACCAGCAGCAACACCAGCCTTGCAGTAATCATGATGTTAAGCAGATGCAGATCAATAGATATATGATTAAAAAGCAATTTAATATGTATCCTCAGAGCAGCAGTATGGCCTTGATTTGATCAGGGTATTAAAGCTTCAAATCAAGGAGAGAGTGCGGTGGGGTGGGGGGGGGTTTGGTAGAGAGATGGATAGATCAGCAATGCAGCACAAAATAGAAATAACCTTGAGTTTAAATAAACACCATTGTGACTGTTTACAGCATCAGTGCTGTCAGATGTTGACAAATGTACAGCAGAAGAGATAAAGGCCATGGCTCATATCAACCTCCTGCAGCATGTAAAGCACTCAACTATAGTTGACCTCAATATATGAGTAGGGATCTCTGAGCCAGAAGTGAGGTCTGCCGGGTCTGAACAATAGGCAGATTGACACGCGGAACTCTCAGGTCAACAGGATAATGAACGAATAAACCCCCAAGCGGTTTGATTCATAAAATTTTACAGTTCTGTTGCAGGGAAGATCTGCAAGAGGGAATTTCATCAGCTGCTTTGGATAATTAGTCACATGACCGCAAATAAAACATTATGTGGAACACACACACATACACACACTCGTGGTCGTTAATTATTCAAGTTTGCATTCAAATCACTGCACCACATGCGTGGTTACACCTTTGACAAGATTTTTTGTTGCTCATATCTTATTGATGATTTCCATGCAGCGGGTTTCGCCATCACAGTTATCTTTTTAATGATTAAAAACGTATTGATGTGACATGCTGTTACGTGACCCTTTGATCTCACTTTTCCTCTGAGAGATCTCCTGCAGCGCAGAGCTTTAAACGTGTGTGCAGTTCTCCATAGCCTGAGGAGTATAACTGGAGAAACACTGACTGCTCAGGCGCCCTGATTACAAAAACCTACTGCAGTTGTCAGTGTGATTGGCATTAATAAAAGTAATCAATAATGTCAGTTTGGTGGTGGACATTAAATAAAAGTGGTTTTCTGGCGCAGGAGC
This sequence comes from Ctenochaetus hawaiiensis, assembly GCA_029783645.1. Classification (NCBI taxonomy): domain Eukaryota; kingdom Metazoa; phylum Chordata; class Actinopteri; order Acanthuriformes; family Acanthuridae; genus Ctenochaetus; species Ctenochaetus hawaiiensis. The sequence goes on along the minus strand of JAPZDY010000009.1, from coordinate 12,228,302 downwards.
TGCATGTTTGTGCCATCTTACCTCCAAGTTCTCTAGTCGACCCTTGAGACTCTGCATCGTCTTTCCTAGTTGGTCTATGGTCTCGCTGGGGTCCCGGGGCAGGTCCCCCATGGTGTTCTTGCCGTATTCCTTCCTTCTGGAGCCCTGACCCCGGGACTTGCCCTGCGACGACTCGTCGGCTGCCGCCTCACAGCGCGCCAGCTTGGAGTTAAGCTCCTTGATAGTCCCTTGTTGACTCACGATTGTCTCCTTCTGCTGCAGTATGGTCTCCCGGAGCTGGATGATCGTGTTCCGCAGTTCGTCCTCCACAGGGCTGCTGCTCTGGACACGGTTCCCCGTGGCATCGTACCCGCAGCCCGGCTCTGCGCCCGGGGGAATGGCGTTACAAACGAAGCGGCTACCTGTAGCATCCTGGCTCCGCACCGTGCGTCCACTGACCAGGTACACAAGTCCGACTACTAAAATCTGCATCCCGACTAGATGCACAAATTCCACGCTTTAAAAGGAAAACAAAGGCTCCTAAATTACTGGCTGAACGTTTTAAGTCTCCCGTGAAATATTTCAAATAAAACTATTTCAACATCTTATTCATTCAGTGTGTTGCGGACATTTTTTCTAGACTTCCAAAGTGTCACAAAAAAGACCAAAACTTAGTTTATAGTGTAACCAAAAGAAAAGTAACCAAAATCCGCAGTGAAAATTTATTAAATCATACATCCACCAACCACATGGTCGGTCCCGTCCGAAAAAATACACCAATGAATCTAAATTCTCACTTTCAGCAAGTGAAAAACACGGTTCATTAAAATCATTATTTGATATCTCCTTTACAAGAAAAAAGTTGCTCAAATTTGTTATCTTGAGGGGGGGAAAAAAGAAATCCACAGACGGTCGCAGGGAAGTCAGGTTTCCTGTCTTGCCTCTCCGGTCGGTTGGATTGTCAGTGAGTGGTGCTGAAAAGACAGCGACGCCGCTCAGCCTGATCTTTATGGGGAGGTGCGCACTGGCGCTTCCGCTCATCATCTGTGCGCTCCGGTTATTCAGCTTCAGCCGACGTCATCACTGAATCCCAGCGGATCCAAATCATGCTATGGGAATGTCTCCTTGACTTATTGTGACCTGTTTAAATGCGGTGGAGCTCAAAGATGAACGAAAATACATTAAAAGTTAGAGCTGTTGTTGTTGCCTCTTTTTAAATACACTTTGGTCACATTCACAGCTACTGAATGACGCGACACTTGTGAATATGAGAGCCTTGCAACTTATGAGTCAAAAATATGAAGCTCTGAGTAATAATTAATAATAAACAACTGTCTGATTGTGGAGATGTTTGCTCTCTTTGCCCCGCAGAGTCTGAACTTGTTTGAACTAAAAGTGTTTTTCTTTTTTTTTTATCAGCAGGAAGCACGTGGCCCAGGGTCAAACTCTAATGATTAGTGAATCCAATTTCAACCCCACAGTTCAAATGCAAAGTTTGATGGTGTGACTTGAATAAAAAACAGGTACCTACTGCCTCATCACATGCAGCACAACTTCATGCATTCAAGGTAACACCACTACCATTGTCTACAGAGCCTGCTTTGTGACATTAGTGACACATTACACTTGACTCCTGTAAGGGTGTAGGTTTGACATTGGTTGGGACATAAAAGGGGTCCACAGGGACATCCTAGAAGCTTTTTACCCTCATCATCAAGAGCCTTTGGAAATATGGAAGGCAGCACACTGATGAAAGCCTGTTGATGCTATCATAAGATAAAGGTTACACAATTTTGATTATGTAAACCGCACGGATATGCTGCTTCTGTCACCTGACACAATAACACACTGAAGCCATTACGCCATAAACACATTTACATTACTAAATGTCACTAGTAACACACCACTAAGTCACTTTTCAACCTCACTTGTGACCCTGACCTTTCACCTGCCTCTACTCCTCCATCTGAGCTACAAGCTGATTGAGCTGTTAACCATCTGTGAACCAACTCAGCTAGAAACTGACAGACAACGGCGGTAATCTTTTAAGTTTTGACACAAATTTGGGAGGGGACAGTTCAATAGCAGCTGGACATTGGTACAATGGTACATTCTGACAATGAAATGACAGTATTTGTGTCTGTTCTTTGATACAATTTGACTTTGTCACATGTTGCTGGACAGATGTATTCAAATTTAAGACAGAATTCAGACTGCCGAGCCATCACATCCACATCTTGCTGTGAAAATACGACGGTCCGTGCTGAATGCCAAGGCCATGTTGAAAGAAGCCACAGGTTGGCTCTACGTGGCTATAAAACATGTCAGTGAAGGACAGAAAGCATAGAGGAAATTCTTCCTCTAAAATGCTAATTCCACAGTCGGCGTACTCTGCTTTCCACAGGTGTCTCTTGGCTCTCATTGAAGGACAGCACCATTCTCTTTTTCATTTTATTGCTATAATTCATTTTAAACTGCAGACCCAGCCTGTTTGGGCAAATTAGTCTGCTGATGTGAGGCCATGGTCCTCTTGTATGTTTAATTATTTCATTTTAGTGGCTGATTAAAAAGCCAGCAAAGGTTTACTGGAAAATCTTGTCCATGTTCAATTGTAGCTCAGTTTGTGTGTGTGTTTTTGCAAGCATGATATTTGTGACCTGGGCCTTAATAGTGCCAAGAATAATCCTTAGTGTTTGCTTTAATCTGGTTGGTGGGAGTTTATTCTATAACCATTAGATAACATGGACAAGTTTTAAAAAAAAAAAACCCGATTTGTGGATTAATTCTCTGTGTCAGTCGCAGTCAGAAAAGCAAATGTTTTCATCCAAAGATGGAGGAACAGTATGTAAAAAACCTCACTATGTGACAAACATCTTCTTATATTCAAATCCAGTTCCTCCTGACACAAATCTCACCTCGATATTCTATTTCATGTGGAAACATGTCAAACCTTCCAAAAACACTATGGTCTCAGAGTCTTTTTGGATGGAATATCTCCTCAAAATAACCTTTAGAGAGAAAACAATATTTAGAAAAAACGGAGAGAGAGGAGAGAGAAATCTTTTTTGCAGCCATGGTGCCACGCTGCTGCATGTGCAACATGATTTGATGTCATTGTTTCTATATATTTAGAAATGTGAAGGCAAACGCTTGTCGGTGGCAGACGAAGCCATTAGCGCAGTGACAGACAGTGAAGAGCATCACAGCAGGTTTTGTTTGGAGCTCCCTTCATGTCCTGTCAAACTAAGACAAGGGAGCAGGCGTCTGTCACATACCTGCTAGGAATTGTGGAATATTAAAAAAAAACCTTCAAAGCCAGACATCGACTCAGTTCAGATTATGAATCGAGCGCAGCGTGGCTGTTATCAAGCAACGGAGACATCTTTTTTTTTTTTTTTCCAAAAAACTGCCTCATCAATCTTCATTTCCTCCACATGTTTCCCTGGAAGCAGTGGGGCAGTGACGGCTCACGCTGGATGCTTTTCTTAATGTGGCGTGCACTATTACCGCTGCTGCCCATCACAGCCTTCATCTCCTATCTGTTAGCACGGCCCAAAAGCTAAATGTCAGCCGGCATTAATGCAGACTCAGCGTACAATGGGCACACAGCGCCGGGAACTGTCAGGGAGCAGGCCGGTGGAGTCGCTGCCAAGGAAGGCGGTTTCTAATATGACAGGTCCCCTGGGAGAAGGGACAAGACAATCACCATGGAAACCTTATCTCCCCCCTGATCCCCCCCCCCTTCCACCCCTCACCCTCAGCTGGCAGAGGTGAAGTGGGAGTACTGAAGACTGAGCAGAGATGACAACTTTCACTTCAAAGTTGATGGGAATAAGTTATTTCCCTTTCATGTTGCAACTGGTGAGCGCCGAGGCGAGGATACTTTACTTTTTTAAGCGCCTTCAGCGAGGAGGGTTAAGTCAGCAGGGATTGAACTCTTATCCTAAGTTGAGCTTCCCATCTAAATGAATATATTTTAGAGGTGCGTCGTCTCTCTTTTACACGAGTCAATCACACAAACAGAGCCACTGCTTTAAACCTGACGGTCCAGAACAACAGGAACACTCACTGCTGTGCGCTCTGATGTAATGCGATACAAGAACACTGAAATGAAAACTACCTTTCTAATAATGCTTGGCTTTTGTAGAAACTTTTTTCTTATGCAAAACAACTTATGTATCTCTGATCTGTGTGCTGTGCTTTGATGATGTATTTTATGGTTTTTATTTAATTATTCGATTGCATTGTATTGGGAGCAAAAGTATTAGGAATTTCTCTTATTGTAATACAGTTTATGCCACAAAAAAGCAAAAGAACTAAATTATGATTTTTATTACAGTTCTTCTTTCTTCTTTCTTATGTTTTCTGTTTTGCACACACAGGTCTAAAATCCTTGTACACAAAGCCAACAGATATGCATTAGTTGTTGTGGAGAGATGACACTAAAACCATAGACTACAGCCTCAAAATGGATCAAAACTCTTTGACACAGTGTCCACAATATTTTTTGTCAAATTTTTTCATCACAATTTATTACACACTTCTCTTTTTTAGTGAAACTGCATTTTTCTGTCATCTACGTTTTAACTTTTGGGCATCACTATTCAACACTCCTTCTGTATATAGAATAGATGACATGATCTAAGCGCCCTCATCTGCAAGCAAAGGCAAATGACTCAGTGTGAATTAAATGAAAAAAAGTTAGTGGAAAAAAGTATGTACATGTTCAAGAGAGCACAAATTTACAATGAAATTATAGCAACAGAAATAAACAGAAGTCAGATTTTGCCAGATGTTAATAACAGTTATGATCAATGCCTTTGGATAAATTGTGAGCCTCGGGGGCAGCGGTGGGTAGGAAGCTGAAAATTTATACTCAAATAAAATTACACTCACTCCCACAGAAAATGACTCAAGTAAAAGTGAATATTAACATTTGAACAATCTGCTCAAGTGAAAGTTTTAAAAAAAAAAGTATTGGATAAGGAAGTGACTAAAAGTGCAAGTTATTTTTCATTTTAATATCAGTTTGTAATTTTTTTTGTAATAATATATGGTTTTCTAATTTTTAATTTTAAAGCTCAACAGATCCCCATAGCTACAAGATAAGTTGGATTAATGTTACACATGAAAAATGAGCATATAACGTTTGCCAACTAACCACAGTTTCTGCAACTTTCTTCAGTATGCTGAAAGTTTTTTAAAAGTTGAAATCTCATCGGGAGGCATGGGATGCTCTTCATGTAACTGTTATCTTTTTTAAGATTTTGATGTGAAAAATGTGGCCAGATGTGAACCAGAACTGTCACTGAAACTCTGGAAACTCTGGAAACTTTTCCCTCATACACCTAATCGCATTACATTCAATAACAACGGTATGTGCCAAATGCAGTGGAGTAAAAAGTAGATTACTGACTTAAAAACATACATTAATCAAGAGTAGGAGTACATTTTTTTCATGTGCTTTACTTGGAATATGTTATCAAACTTCTGCTTAAGCGTCAGGGTCAACACTTCACATGTATGACATCTAACTAACAAGCATGTTTCTCCACTCATTCTGTGTACGTTCCTACTCATTGTTGTGCTGTTTCTCTACATATGAGAGTATGATGTGAGGGCAGTTGATGGTAAACATTCAGAGCCACACTCATGTGACACAGTCTCACAGTTGTTTGGTCACTCAGCTGGTCGCAGTGTCCAGAACACTGTGCATCTTTTCCACCATCTATTCCTCATCCCTCTCCTGTACACCGCCTGCCTGCCGCTGGCTACCTGCTCAGCAGCATGTCAGTGGCCAACAGTCCTGTGAATCAGAGTCCATCCGAGCTGAATCAAGGACAGCACACACTCATTTTACTCATGGCCACATACAGTACACGCACAAAAGCGAGTGAGACAGACTCAAAAGACGTCAAACCCGTAAAAATGAGAAATCTGTGAGTTAGATATTGTTCTGATTTTGCTGCTACACGAATTCAGTCACGTTTCTGGACACTGGTGTGTGAATGCGCTCGCACAAAGATACAGAAAAACAAAGTATCAAACAAAAGCATGATAGAAATACACACTCGCACACACTCTCTTAAACTTGCTCAGTTTCCTGCATTCAATGACACCTGCACAAATTGAACAAAAAAACAACAAAAAAGTGTCAGACATTCTCTTATTCAAAATCCCTCAAACTGAATAAAAAGCTTTGCAAGCACCATAACGGTGAGTAATGATGTGGTTTTTCAAGGATTAAGTCTGTGTAACAGGGAAGCACATTGTGGATAGATATCAAAAAAAATGAGTATTTTTTGATACATAAAAGTTGTGAATGATAACTGATAATGAAAATGCATTTTTTTTTAGATGAAGTGTAGCTTATCTGCAATGCTGAATCTAAATATTGTGTATTTCATTATGCTTTGCAGACTGACACTGAAGTGCTCAGAAATACAGCACTTCAACATTGAAAGCTTGTAGCATAAAGAGAAAAACAACAATTACATCCAAACAATAGAAGAATAGACATGAAAAAAATGACAACTTAGCGCTGTTGTTGCAGTCACATATTGCACACTCATCTTGCAGTAATATAATGTATTTCCAATGCATCCTTTGCAACAAGGCAGTATATATGAACAAGTTCAGGCCTCTTTTGCAAATTTCCCTGCACTCCTGTTCATTGTTCATGTTGCATTTCATAAGCAAACTTGTCTGCCAAGAGAAATGTTGCTTCAGGATGACTTTGTGAGGGAATAATCGCATTTGAGATGCACTCCCCGCTGCTGCTGCCACTATTCAGCGACTCCATCCACTCCTCGTGTCAGCTGTCGGCCTCCAGAAGAATATCGTGAGCTGATGTCTTGGCTTTGTTCAGTCGGTGTTTGTGTGCTTGGCAATATGTCGCTGGCTGCCTTATTGGTCTGCTGCAGATCTGCTTGTAGGCGACGTCTTGGCATCTGCTGGCTGCTAATCTCTGCTCTTATGCTGCTGCTGTCTACCTCTGTGTGTGTGTTGGTATTACTTGTAAATTCACTGCGTACAGTGCCAAAGTTTATTCTTCTTGCTCCTCAGTTGCTTGACACTGTGCTTTGTGGTGCTTACAGTATTCTTTTGAGCTTTGTGGGCTGAATTGTTCTGGCAGCATTCTTGCTCCTCAGTTTGTTTTAAAGGGTAATATTGGGTTCATGTAAACACACATTTGCTATATGCAGTGGTGAAAAGTAACTGTACATTTACTCAAGTACTGTAATTTAATCATAGTTTATCTAATTTCAGAAATTAATACCTTGTACACAAATGACAGTCAGCACCTAAGAAATGTCAATTATCAGAACTTTTAACCTTTTGATTCTCAAAGTTTGCTGGAATATTTTGGCACTTTTTTTTTTACAAAATAAATGTAATTTAAGAGAGTAGTTTCACTTTAAGCAAAGTATTATGTAGTAGAGTATCGCTACTTTACAAATGCACTTTTGGGAAGAGTTGTAGTCACTTCCCAATATATTTTAGGATTGCAGTTTATTTTGGCTCTGCACATAGTTTTCCCTGCAGCTTCTCTGACGTCAAACCTCCTGCTCTCTCCTCTCTTGATATTTTAAGATCTCACTTGGGTTTATTCCAATCAAACCAGATTTTCATGATTGATCGAGCAGTGGAAAGACAAGCAAAAGTGGTTTTGGTGAGTTTTACTTCGTTTCTGTCTCGTTTGAATGAAGTGTATTTTAAAATGATTAAATTACTGTTTTTTGCAATGAAGTCTGGTGAATTTTGGTGAGTGTGACATAGAGGCTGTTTCTGGTTAAAGATCTTACTCTTTAACATTTGGTTTATCTCTACAGAGATCCTTTTTTCATAATGTTGTCATATAGTGAATAAAAATGTCAGCCAGTGAGGAGCAAAAACAAACACTGACATGGATGAACAAAAGGCAGTTGGAGCTGCCCCAAAAGATTACACTGAAACCACTGAAACCACTGCAACCACTGCCACTACTGCCTGATGCATCTACTGGATCGTTAACAAAACTTTTTTGTAAGTTGTTCTCATTTACACACTAAAATATAGAAAAAGGACCCAGGTTTAAAAATAGCATAATTCTTCTTTAGGGTGAAAACTCCCAGAGTGTATTATTTTTACCATTGTTGTAATAAGGTTTTGTAATACAGAAATGCACCAAATTCTTGATCACCCTTTTCGAAATGAATTGGCGGAGGAGGATATGGAAAACAAACGCAGTAATCTTTGCCCCCTCCACTTGCTGCGCCGTGTGGCACATCCAAGGGAAATTAGGTTAGAATTATTTCTCCACATGTGCATCATTATTGGCCTTTTATGCAGCTATCACGCTGGATGTAGGACAGCTGTCTTCCAAAAAAAAAAATAAAAAAGGTCTGATTGACTTTGTTCAAAAGCCTGCCAATGCCTTTGATGTTGAGAGTGGCATTGAAACGAGGCATTCATGAGAATCATCCAGTTCAAATTGAAAAGAACTTAATCTCTGCCTGTCCTGGGAACGTTACCATACCCTTGAAGCATTCACCTCTAAAGAAGCATTAAGGAACACTTAAAGGAAAGGTTATAGGAGAGATGTTGGCTTTATCTTGACTTTTGTCATGATTCCAGTTGACAAAAGTGCCATGAGATGATGTCTGAAGTGGCAGACTGCACAGGAACATTGTAATGAATGTATTTTAATGAATTTTGGCCTAATTTTTTTTCCCACAACCACTTGGCATTCAAGCAGAGTTTGCAAACCTCTACGGTGTTTTGTTGATCTGTCTATTATCAGGCAAACTATTATGAACACGACCCAAGGTTTGCAATCATTCCTAACAGATTTATTCTCTATATTCAAAAGAGCTCGCTCTCTGTGCAGAGCAATATGCTGCATTGCTCTCAAGGCTGCGATCGTTGCATCATTTGGTAGGGCAATAAGATCCCATTCACAGTCTGTGGCCGAACACACAGCTCTTATTGACTCGTCCGTAAATGAAAACAAGCTCACAGGTTGCCATTATGTTATTAACATGCTGCCATAGGGAATGACTGCCCATAAACACCACATGGTCCGCCATCAGTGGCCGGCCATAAGACCGGGAGTGAGTCAGAGTTCGTGTGTGTACTCGAGTGTGTACTTGTGAGTGTACTCGTGTGTGCACATGTGCTGGGAAGAAAAGTTTTCATAGATAATTGCGAAAAAAGAAGAAAATCAATTATGTAGCTCTAACTCGCTGAGATTGAAATGCTCAGAGCACAGTTAGCTCTCCTGTGACCCTCCTCGCCATACCTCAGTTGTTGAGAGCAATATAAAGCACGCTCAGCTCACACACACACAGGCCCCTTAGCACAACAACGATGGATATTATTAACTGCTGAGAGAGTGCTATCTCTATCTATATTTTAATAACTGGCCAGTGTTTGGATGGTTATATGATGAGTGTGTCTGCGTAGCCTCGAGAGAATCTCTGGCTTCGTCTTTCAGCTTTGTGATCAGAAAAACAAACTCCCACTTTAAATTAAGCATCTGAAAATCAATTAACCTCCAAAGTAAGAGCAGTCTATCCCCCGAGTGTTCAAGCGAGATTTCTGCCCGATGATGCAGTATGCCTCATTTAAAGGTGATATACTGTGTCGGTTGTTTATGTGTTTTTCTCGTGTGGTTTGTTCTTTTCTGCTTCACATGAATCTACAATCACCGGATAAGCAGGATGAGTAAGATGCATAAAAAAATGTTGCAGAGCCTTAATTCTATTTAAATTGTAGATAAATGATGAGCAATGAGGCCAACTGCCTCCAGGATGGCATGGAAATGCTGAGCCTCAAAGCAACATGAATAACCACTGCAGATAGAGGGCGCTACAATGTTCGCTTGCTGACACCATAGCGTGAATTACCATTGTTTAGCCCTGATTTGTTGTTTTTATTTACAGCATCTGTCATAAACTGGAGTTATGATCTGAAATCTGTGGTGCTGATGATGGAGGATTATTTTTTTCACATATCAAGTAATACTGTAATAAACTGGGTTCCAGATTGAGTAAGAAAAAAATGAATCAACTGGAATTCTAGAAGACCCTAATTACACACTGAGACATAAAAGTAAATTTTTGGGGTTGTTGTAATTGTTGTTGTTGTAATTTTTTGGTTGCTGCAATATCAGGCAGGGATGACAAATGATTGCGCCTCTGGTGGGGGCCACTGACCACAGAAACATTATCAGGGCTGACAAACTCTGCAAGACACAGTGAAAATGCACTTGAAAAAATCTTGCTAGTCTAGAAACAATTAGGCTACAAACAACCCATGATGCAACACTCTTTATTGGAGACACAGGTCTTTGTATGTACCCTGGGTGTGGAGAAAGTGACTTTTGGCAACATGGTAGCAAATCAAATTAAAAGAAAAAGACTGTTAAATTTTTTAGCGAAAGACTTGAAAGTACTATAAGGTGCTTTTGATACCCATGTACCCTTTTACACACCTTTCACAATGTGATATACATCACACATGTAGGATCACAAATTTTATAGATTTGTGGATGTAGTAATCAATCAAAGTTTCCTCTGAAGCATGTCTCTCATTTTCACAGGCAGAAGTGCTTTAAAATCAATATTTCATGCATTATTAGTGAGTTAATATTTTCTTTGAAGGATATAAGGAAGATATAGTGTAAGAGAGCTATAACATGGCTTCAGAGTCAGTGTGACCATTGAAGAAATGTAGGTAATAAAAAGGCAATAACCGGCGCAGTGAACAGTAGTTGACAATGATACTGAAGCCTGTGGAGACAGTCACTCCCGTTTTAAATTCTCAGCTGAGTTCTGGGACGCACCCCAAATAACTGACTGCTCAACGGGGCCTCAAAAGGTCTGCTGCTGTCTCATAATATCATAACTGCGGGTGCTGTCTGCCAACTGTGGCTGTTTATGATTAGAAGCCGGCCACAGGAGACGGAGCGTGCCAATGTCCAGCTGCAGTGGGTCACGGCTGGGCTCGGGATTTTGAGAAACCTTGCGGCTGTGCTTGGGGGGGAGCGGCTTGAGCTACAGGCCTGGCAGCATCCACACCCAGGGGATACAGACAATTGAGACAGCACCTTCTGGATGTGCGAGGTTGCCAGATGTTGCCTGGACCAAATGTAAGGCCACCTGCAGCAGACGCATAGCCAAGAGAATAGCCACAGCTATGCCTCTGTTGCTGCATCCAGGCTTCAGCTGCTGGACTCTCGGAGAGAAATGAGTTTGGGTTTGTACTCCATGAGACAAAATAACTCTGGGAAGTGTATTTATTGCTCAAGCATGCAGCTACCAGATATGCGTTGCACTTATTCAACTACCCACCCCCACAAAATAGAGCCGGGAAATAAAAAAAGTATGAAAACTATGCCATCTCTTTAACTTTGCTAGATGATAAATTATGTAAGTCTTGCCACACAACTCTGGAGTCACAGGAGACTTGATGTGCCACGTCATGTCAAACAGGCTGCCGGTCTGAGTTCTCAGATCACAGCACTCACACTCCAAAATAAAAGGTCAAGATCTTTCCGCAAAATGTCATCATGTTACCATGGTTATATTATCAGGAAAGTTTGCAGAGAGCAGATTTACAGTTTTTAAATCTGTAAGAGCATCATTCAGCAGCTGTTTTTGGACTATATTGTACTGAGAGCTAAATTCAATGAGGAATTAGGTGCAGCTTTGTTTGATGTAAATAGAATTCAGTGTCTTTGTGTCTGTTATTGTTTAGTACTTTGTCCTCTCCTCTACCACCTCCTCTTCTAGCATATTTTAAAGCCTACTCTGTTTTTTTTGCCCTATATTTCACATAGTGTGTGTGTGCGTGTGTGTGCCAGTGCATGTAACAGTGTACAGTTTGGGTATCATAATTTAACAGTCACATCCAACCAAATGTCTGACTGTCACACTGATAACCATGATATTGGACAAAAAAAGGAAAAAGTTGCTCCTGAAAATAATGATTTTAGAAAATTGCTGGTGCATGGTTGGCGAAACATTTCGTGTTGCTTTAATTAAATTAAATACACCTGGTAATTTTCATGAGCTAGATTACACCGACAAAAAGAAACCAAGTCAGAAAGCACCGCGGCACAGCGGCACTTAACATGCACGACCTGAGTGATGATGGCACAGAATAATAACTAAGTGCTGTCGGCACATAAACAGGTTTACACAGCATATCACAAACAACATATATCCAATGTAATAGACAGTAGATTTTGCGTGCCGCAGAACTGCTTCTTTTTTATTATATTTTGTTGTGTTTACAAGTGCAAAATCTGCAAAATGTATGTGCGCATAATAAGCTGGATTACTTTGTGCTCAATAATTCTATTTTTACAAGAAGCTTATAATGGAATATGAGCGCACAGGATGTACCAAAGATTCAAATTGAAGACTTTGATGTGCTTATAAGTAACAACAGATTTTGTTAAATGGAATTAGAAAAAAAAAAAAAAAACACACTACAGTATTCATTTATTTTTCTCCTTTCACAGCAAGCAAACTGCTGAGGGTCAAGCTGCATGAGTATGAAGAATGGCGAGTACAGTTTGAAATTGTGCAAAGTTTAGTTTCTATCAGCTGGCTCATTGTGCTTAAAACTTTCCTACAGACTGTTTGTGAAAGCGTGCCAGCTTGTGATGTGGGTACTCATGCATATGTATGTGAGTGTACATACATTTTTTGCTGGCTTTACCACCCCCACTGTTTTCATTGCTTTGGAGCGAGTCCAGTGACTCCAATTGATTTTCTGAAAGTCATGTAAACAACACCTGTAGAGGTCAGCTAAGGGTAATCTATGGTCAGCAGAAAAATTAAACCAAGGAAGATGGGTCGTTGCGTAACCTTGTAATAGATTTTGGATCAGTGCAGATTTGTATCAGCTCATCATTCAAGCTGTCTTGTGCCAAATACTGTATACTCAGTTTGTTAAAATGGTTGCATGGGGAGTGCTTGAGTAAGGCTATTAGTAGCTAGCGATCCCAAAGCCGCCCTGAAAGCTCTATCATCCCAAAAACAATAGCATTGACTGAAAGGCACACAGAATATGTATGAATAGCAATGCTTGTATTACATAAAAGCATAATGAAATACAAAAATCAGTGTTGGCAAATAAAAAAAAACAGCTTGCACAAAGTGTGTGTGTGATGGGGTTTTGTTTCCAGACATATACTCTGGTCTACTTATCTGACCGTGTTTGTGCAATCAGAGCTTAGCAACTGTAACTAAGCAAGGAGGGTCTGGCGAGCTTTCTCTTGTGTGCATGGGGATTTTGGAAAGATGATATTGAGTTTTCTTCAGAATGGAGTTCCTTTTTAAATCTCCAAACCAAAAAATTCATAAAATAGATTTAAAAATGTGATGTTTATCTGTTCTGACACACACCGTAAACATTAGTGTATTAGGCTAAATAAGGACAGGATTTAGACTTTAACCATCTAAATTGGTCTTAGGTTACAAGTTAGAGGTAAAAAAAAGTCCCATTCACAAGACAACAACTGGTTCATTTGCCAAACAGATAAGTCCTCATCCTAAGAGTCTTTATCTTATAAAATTCAAAGTAAAAAAAACACTATAATTAAAAACATCATAATTATTTGCCTATTTGTTCACATACATAATTACAGCTCATATTTACTTATTTATATAATTATGACCTATAATGACTATGTGTATAATGACTGGATGTTAAAACAAAACATGGAAACATTGAGTTCGTATTTTTTTTAAACTATGAAATATTTAGCTTAATCTGCTCACTAACAGCTGAAAAACATCCACCACTGACAGCCAGCAAAACTGATGGTCACCAGCTTGAGTACAAAGCAGGTTCTTCATGTTTGTGTCTGAAATCAAGCACTCAAATAGTTCTCAGAATTACCAGGAGTTTAATATTAAAGTTGTATGTCACCACCATTTCTGTAAATCCCATGGGCTACAGCTGCACACATAGCAACAGTAACCAAGTTGGGCGGGGCTAATGAAAGAGATCTCAGCACATGGTAGCACGATTCAGCAAATGTTAGCATGGCAAAATTGAAACAGCTCAACTTTGAGCCGAGGTGAGATGTAGCTAAAGGTTAAGGAATTTATAGAGGGGAAGTAATTTCAACAAAATATCGACTGACAGGCGCATTATTGGGCTAACCAGGCCATGGATGTATATGTGGGCTGTCAACCAAGTCTAAGTTGCTAACATGCTACAAAACTGACTTACTGTAAGAGAGAGGCAAATAAAGAAAGAAAACAAATGTTGCAAATAAAAAAGGCATAGTTTAAGGAAACATGGAAACCCAAAGACAGCAAAAGAAAGTCATTAAACTGCCAGTCAGCAGATGATAACAATGCTAATTAAGAAACCTTCGTTAGCTAGCTTGATTTTACAAGTTGGAACTTCTTGCCTTTCAAGAAATATTGTCAAGATAACTTTATATCAACTGGAACTGCATCAGAAAATAAGCCTGCTTTAAGATGAGACAGCTCACTCTGTTACCACATGTTTCTTGGTTTGACAATCAGGGAATGCAACAATACTTCCGTTATCCACGTTAACGTTATGTGGTAATGTAGTATGTTGTATTGTTTGGGTGTGTGACCTGCAGATGCCAGTGTGTGTAGCTTGTAAAGCAGGCTTAGTGGAGGAGGCAGGCTGATGCTGATGGATTTGGATTGAAAAAGCAGCATGTTGTTATGATTTATCATAGAAAGTCACTCACAGATGTGTGGGGATTCACTGCTGCGTGCACATAGATCAAGTTGCCGTGTCTGCTTTGATTTAATTCCAGTGATTGAATCATGAGTTGACGCGTTAAGGTGCTCATGGGTGAAATTTGTGTTTTTGTTGGCGGGTAGTGTGAAAGCATAAAATTCTTTGGACCAAGATCATTGATGGTGAGGATGTTCATCCGTGTGTTGGCCTGCAGGCCTCTGTGTTCTTGGCAACCTTCGTGGTGGGTGATGTTGTGGTTAATGACATCGTAATTTCACCAAATATTCAACCCTGAGAGGCACAGGATTTATTATGTACACACGAGAGAAAGTAGTGTATTTCTGTGTGTGTATGTGTGTGTTCTTCACTATGTTTCATATTTGTGTTAAAAAAAAGTCCCAAGTTAACCTTGCTGCAAAATTAATGATTCATATTTCTTGCCATAATTTGATTACACACTAATTAACATTTTTGGAGCTAAATATATTATTCTATTTATTTCATTACTTTCCATAAAAAATTTTACCTCACATCTCGTTAAAAATAAGCCTGAGAAAGAGCCTCATTTTAATTAACCCATAACTATATAACTATATCAAGTTTTTTTAAGCTAATCTGTAGTTTAGATTAATTGATAAATGAATAATATATGAATTGATTGATATTTTCCATAAGTATAAGGAATGAAGAATGAAAAGATCTCAGTGTTTTCAGGCTGAATGGCAGTACATGACACATGTGGTGGTATTTTCTAATGTGAAATGGACATGGACAAAATCAAATATCATAATATTTTTGACCAAACACCTCAAAACCAATACCGTTATGATATTGTAGAGATAACTATTGGTGCTTTTACAGATTAATAACTCCATGAGATTTTTAATAAGTAATATAAGTAATGTGGATAAAATGACTGAGTAAAAGCAAATATTAGAAACAGCTGAAAGTCCTGTTAATTTAGAAAATTTTACATTTAACAGTAATGCAAATTGTCAGCTTTTAAATACATCCTGATAAATAGCTGACTTAGATCTCTTCCTACATGTCCCATATACTGAGTTACAGGGTTAAGGTACTGTATCTCTAATTTTATATATAAACTGACTGATTACTGCGTCTTTATTTGTGGCATGAAAGGATTACAAACTACACTGGATAAAGTTGCTGTGAAAAATCTTAAATAAATCTTGTATCTTTGTCTTGAAGGCCAATGTCTGTGTGTCCTCCCTGCTGACTCAACCTCTTCCTTTCCTGTCGCCCCCCCCTCCCCTTCACTCTCTCCTCTCCCTTTTCATCCGTGTGTGCCACAGGCTTTCTCTGGCTGGGAGAGGATTTGGCAACACTCGGATTTAAGACAGCTGTGCCATGTGAGACAAATGGAGCGGAACATATCCCAGAAATCAGATGATATTACGGTGGCACAGATGTGCCTCCGCTCGGTGGTTTGTCCAAGCAAATATGTGCCAGATGCTGTGCAGAGATAGTGACCAATTAGTTAAAGGCTATGTGAAAATATGTGATATCAAGGAATACTGTAGTAGTGGTGGAGTCGTGATGGAGTGAAGTTCATGTTTTTATTCTGTCAGTTGAGAATGACAATATCGAGAGGTCCTTGAAAGCTGAAATAAGATATTTAAGTGCCTTTTATGTCTTTGTTTCGCTTCAAGGACAAACAATTTTTTAGAATGTCCACATGTCATGACAAGGGATTTGAAGGAATTTAATGTTCCCGTCCCTTTTTAAAACATTTAAGGCAGGACAGGACAATAATTAATGAGAAACTCATATTGTTGGTGGGAGGGCAAAACAAATTTTGTTATAACCTCTCCTATAACCTCTAAATTTGTTTTTGAGAATCTTTTGCACTTATTCTTTAGCATTTATTACACTGAAAATCAGTCCAAACATCATCTTATTGAGGGAATATAACATCCAGGACTCTTTAAACTTAATGTACAGGACTGACTTTTTGTTGCAAAAATGTTTCCATTTCAAAAACTCAACAAAAAATCTGTCAGCATGTCAGAAAATAAAAACATGCCCTGCAGGCACAAAAAAAGGTTGAAAAATAAAACCAAACAAACCTGATAAAAAAAAAAAAAATCTAAATCAGTACAGCATCCAAAAACACATGCACATGTTGCTCTTTTCTGCACATTTATAAGAACCAGGGTTCAGCTGATCCATTTTTTCAACACCCCAGTACTGAAATAAATAAATAAATAAATAAATAATGTTTTATACACACTTTACATTCCAACAAACGGAGCTCTTATGCGTTCACGGACACAAACAACCCATCCTGTGTTCCTGTTTGTGTCTTTGAATAGAATTGTTACCTTGACAGGTGCATTGGTCACTATGACCACAGCAGTGAGGCCTTTGTTGGATGAAGCTTTGTAAAAAGTCCTTGCTGAATTTGTAGCTTAGCTTGCAATGCCTCTGCCGGCCTTACCGTCACAGCGGCTGTTAAACTTCTGTATTTTTTGATGTTTTGTCTTGAAGTAGCAGATCAAGCTGTAGTCTTTGAATATAGTTACCTGCAAACTGAAAGCAGACAGCATTATTGTCAGAAACAGTGAAATAAATACTAAGCATTCCATAACTTGTTGGACATTCTGCATTCAGTATCAGTCTTAGCCTCTGTAGAGCTCATTTGGGGTCTCCATTTACTTTGCATTATGAACAGAATGAAAAAAATCAGTCTCATCATGCCTCAGCCACCTCATGATGCTATGTATTCAAAAATCACAATAAATGTCAACTATGACAAAACACACTCAAGACACACAAGCGCTTCCAGTAAAAGCCAATACAGGTCACTTATTTCGTTGGACTTTTTTCTTTTTCTTTTCTTGAGCTTCATTAGTAATTAGTAAGCCTCATTAGTCATGTGGGCCGGTTCTGGCCTGTGGACCCGTGGGCCATCCAATGCTCAGGTCTGATTGAAGAACTAATATTTCACAAGTTTAACAAACTCTCAATATTTTTCAAGGGTCGTTTGAAAACTTAAACTTTAATTTCCTTTTCAAATATGCCCATCATGGCTTTTACAATGAAGAATAACAAAGTCTTTGTGCATGAACTCTTTGATGTACTTTGGGCCAAGTATCTATCCGTTTAAACTTGAACACAAAGCGTTTGCCAAATTCATGAGCACAATACAAGAATACCAATGACAGAGAGCAGCAGATCACGGTGCCTCAGGCTGCCTGACTTAGTGCCATTTTTTTTTTAAAGAGTTTAATTCACAACCTTAACTACAATCCTATTTCAAAGCTGCTATTTCTTTTCAAAGGCCTCAGGCCCCGATCAGAGAGAGAGAGCACTTTTGCAGGTTTCAAAACGTGAGTCGCACTTACTTTTTTGTCAACGCTTAAAATAAAAAAAAGTAGGTTGCAGGTTTCTGTTGTTGCTAGGCAACCACCAAATTACTTGTCCTTTGCCCTAAATGTTAATTTGCTGTGAAGTAAACTCAAAGATTTGTACATATTATTTAAATATATATATATTTTTATTACATGAGGGGGCAGAAGGCACTTGCTCTCATGCTTATTGAGGGTGAGCAGCTGCTAACAGTCCACTGGACACAATGAAACAGGGATCTGTGTGAAAACGTGAGACCCTTAAGACAAGAAATCACTGGAAATAGCTTAACCACCATCTGGTCCAGGAGCTTCGCCTGGATGATGGGCCGTTCAATTCTAACACATTCAAACACATATTTGTACACAGTTCTTATTTAAATCTAAACATTGTTTTGACTATTTTATTACCTTTACTTTATTTTTTTTGGCTTTTCCTTGTATAAAGTTGCTTTTCAAATAGTTCTTATCATTATTATTATAAAATACATTTATTATTAAATCATATTTATCAGATTTGAGGGATAAAAAGGCCTAATGATGTTCTGCTGGATGTTTTTTTGTTGTAAACAAAGTTTTTCAGGTGTGCAGAGCTCTCCTGCAAAAACACAAAGTGTCCTAGACCTCTTACAAGAGAGTATCAGCATTGCATAAAAATCTTACCACCTATAAAAGACAACTGAAAAAACATGCCTCTCACTGCAAAAAGTACACTTTACCTGAGTTGGCCCTTAGAAAAACTTACTAAGATTCTGTAGTTGATCAAAATTTTTTTTGATTAACTTTGTAATTGTAAGCTATAAAAAAAACAACAGAGGAAAACATGTCCAAACTTAAACTTGAAATTTAGCCAATAAGGAGATAACAATCCTTTGTTTTTTCCAGGAATGCAGTGATGCTGTTTAATTATCTGCTGTTTATGGGAAATTTCTATTATATATTACTCTGGTAATGAAGTTATGGCTAATAAAAAGAGCCATAAATACAAAACAGACTTGCATTAATGAGCCGATGCACTAAAGGTAGCATAGTCGTTCCCCAACTTTTTCCCTTCAGGGTAACATTAAGCATTACAGTCAACTGTTTGCCTTTTCTTGCTGTGTCTTATCTGCAGACTAAGCAGCCAAGAGCTTCCACTTTAAAGGCCTTCTTTTTGCATTTGAGGTATCTAATTTGACAGATTTAATTTGCAGCAAAATTCTGCTTAAAAATCAGAGTGCATCTGTGAAGTTGTTTGATGTACTTCATTATTGAAATTTTTAAAATACAGTTGTGAAAATATTAGTTTCTTATTCAGTTTTTCTGTGAGGAGGAGGTAATTATCGGTTACCTGTATCAACTGGAAAAAAAAAAATCCATATCATGCATCCCTGCCTCCATCAATCTGTGTGTTCAGAACGCAGTCAACCCTAATTACACATACCCACGTTTCACTTCACTGGCTACCCGTCTCCTTGGAAATTGATTTCAGCATTCAGAGGATGAATTTTAAAGCTCATCTAGAACCTGCGTCTGCAACATTAATGGTATTTTAATCCCAGACAGCTTGAGCTTCTTCTGGCTGTACCTCAGTCAGAGTGCAAGGATCAGTCTGCATAAAAAAACATGAGGGCAGGCTGAACTGTTGCTTCTTAAAATGCTGTGTAAAGGTTCTTTGTGGAGTTTTTGACCAGGAATAACATCAGAGCAGTGTTTTCATATGTGGGTCTCTGTTTGGTTTGGCCTCTTGCTGCTTTCAGTGCTGTTGTGCAAATATTGGTAGTTTTTAAGAAACATGCAGCTCTAAACAGATTCCATCTGCAAGTTCGACTTTACAAATTCTCTTCTTCATGATATTTCTCCTCATTTGTTGGCTTTCTGGCAGTTCGGCCTTGCAAGTTTATGGCTGTTTTGTGTTCAAATGGTGGCATGTGTGTGTGTGTGTGTGTGTGTGTGTGTGTGTGTGTGTTAATGAGAATTGCTGCACGGTGATACCATTGTTATTGCTGATGATGTATCATGGTAGTGGTAGTGTCAAATCCTGGGTTACTCTGTGTTTTTCATCCTTAATGCACAATAAAACTCTATACACATCACAGCCAACAGTTTCATATTAGTACAGGTGACGTTAAGATGTCAAGTAATTCATCAACAAAAAGCAGAAATAAAAAAAAAGAGGACTGCATGCTGGTTAATGTGGATATAATAAATACAGGTTATAAACTTCTAACAAAAATCAGCTTTTTAAATATTTTACGAGGATGGAGAAGCACTTGGCATGTTTATTAGACCTCAAGGCAAAACTGAGTGTGAACAGACAGAAGAAAACAAAACATCTGAAAGCAGACAGACAGGCAGTCTCTCTCTCTGCCCTCTCCGTCTGTTTCACCTCTAAACACAGCTGCTAAATAGTTATGATCAGAAGTGTGCTTCATTGCACCTTAGACCTGCCCGGCAACGATGTCACTTGTATTAAATCTCCTTGATTTACACTTTAAAATCACTTACAAAAAGGTGAGACATTAAATGACTGCTAAGATTCCATTAAAAAATGTTTGACTGTTCTTTAAGTGGTAATTTCCTTTCAAATGGATCTTTTTTATATTGTTCTCCATTGAAGTTGTCTTTTGTGCCTCTTTTCCTTGCATTTTGTCCATAGTGCTTTGTTTGGCAGGAAAATCTCTAATTTTCTCCTGTTTCCTCCCCATGTTCATGCCAGTCACTAAAACTTTCACACCTAGAGCCAGGAGACATTTGAGAAGTGTGGGAATTATTTAGAATAATAAATAAAAATCTCTCCGTCTGCAGAACCGGGTGCAACAAAATTTTGCCTTATCTTACCCTACATCTATCTTGGTTATTACAAGTTTCTCGCTCTGTCTCCCTCCCTGGGTTGCAAGCGTGCCAGCACATCTGTATGTTTTTGAATAGAGCTGGTGGAGGCTGTTGGTATAAAATAACACCCACTGGCTGTGAATGCCACAGTGATATAGCATTCTTTTTGTCCTCACAGCTTCTCCCTCACTCTCTGCATCCACATCAGATATTCTTTTATAGCAGTCTCAGAGGGAAACGGGGAGGGAGGCTGCGCAGAGAGCTGACCCACACCGAACGCAGACATTCTCCTCTCTACCCTGCTCTAATTCCTAATTTTACACACAGTTTACGTGTACACACACACAGACACACACACACATGCAGCTCAAAGCATTCACATACTCTTCCTCCTGATGCTGCTGGGGTTTTTTTTATTTGCCACAGAGCAAACCACAGTGCTCATTGTCTCTTCAAGCATCACCTGTTTGAACTGCAGGAACCAACTTCCTCTGAGTGACTGTGGCTGGATGACACATTCAGTGAGGCTTTTCCTACATTTATATTCCTCCTGCAATGAAGGCATGATACTGCACACACAGACCCACATCAGTCTTTGACCACCTGCCTGGCT
Organism: Ctenochaetus hawaiiensis; assembly: GCA_029783645.1. Classification (NCBI taxonomy): domain Eukaryota; kingdom Metazoa; phylum Chordata; class Actinopteri; order Acanthuriformes; family Acanthuridae; genus Ctenochaetus; species Ctenochaetus hawaiiensis. Next base: position 12,206,807 of record JAPZDY010000009.1, on the reverse strand, counting down.
GATTATGGTCTGCTAATGACATGCTCTCCTTGACTTTCTTTCTTATTAATTTAAGCCATATGTCTAAGTAAATAAGCCCTACAAATCTGTGCAAAAAGCCTCTTTGTTTGCCCTCTTGGCTTTGCTTCTTGCTCTCTGCTGACTTCATTCATTTGTGTGTCGACGTGCCTGCTGAAAGGTCTCTGCAGGCCGCTAATTGAAAGCTTTGCTGCTGAGCACTAAAACCCACATACAGAGGAGTCTGTTGGTTTAGTCTGAAGTGTTTTTGGTCATATTTTCAGACGTATTGTTTGTTAGCTGATGGAGTGTCCTTTCCGTGTCTGATGATGTGACTGTTGCAGTCACCCTGAAAAAAAAAAAAAGGGCAGAAGCAGCCTGTGAGTGGACTTAAGCAACGGGGTCAAAGAAAACAGAGCAGCTCAGGTCATTTAAGGTTCCTGTTCTTGATGCTCCACGGCAAGAGACACTAATTAGGGTGAGTTTGTTATTGTTTATGGCGGCTCATATTGCACTCAAAGCAATACTACCAATATGCATTGTTGGCTGAGGTTAGATGTGTGATATTTCAAAATGAAAGGGATCATTTAATTGCCTAATTTATTGTTTATAACCTGAGCTAATGATGATGTTGAATCACGATTATTATTATTATTAATGGGCCATAAATGGTGTTATCTGAAAAAAAAAACAAAAGAATTAGGGGGATTGCTAAGGTGACATCCATCTAACTTTTTCTTCTTTTTTTTACCTCACACAGTATCTGTCTGATTCTACTGGTCTGTTTTTCCAGATCTAAAATCTGTGCACATCACTGTGAAGAGCTGATTTTTGATGGAAATATCAGTAAACATGACAATGTTTTTTTGCATGAAAACAGTGTTTTGTGGGGGAAGACTGATGATGTGACCCCACTTAGGCAATGCATGAATGTGCATTTGTGCTGCAGACTCGGCTGCAGACTTCTAGAGGAGTATTAAAAACTTAATGCTCCTCCAGAATGACCATTAAGACTTATTTATCAGTTTTTGTCGACCGTGCATAAGTGGTTTTGTAAATTTTTATACAGTTACACCGCCACTTACTTGTCGATGCATTCTGCAGTGTTTTCAATCTTTTTGCATATCGGATTGCATGAGGATTGTTTGGACAACATTGTCATGAATGCAAAGCTTTTAAAAGAAAACCTTATTTAAAAAAAAAAACTTTACAACTTTTTCCTCTGTCAGCAAAACTGATGTCACAGTAACATGTCTTAAGTAACATAAACTGCATGCCAGAAACTGCTGTGGTGTCTAAGTATGAATGAAAGAATGAATGAATGAATGAATGAATGTGAGTATAGGCAGAAATATATCATATTTTTACGAGACATTTTAAAGAGAAACGGAGTTACTGTGTATCTGTGACATCATGGTGGACACCTGATCTACTCATTTAGGTCATTTTCTGTGTCAATACCACTCTAATGTCATAGGAAATAGGATACATTCTTACACTACACACAACCACCAAAAAGAGACATTTGTAGAGAAAAGCCTTGAGACAAATTGATTTGTACACACACTCTCGTACCTTTGACTTGTTTTCAATAAGCCATTACTTTTTGAAAACAGTTGCTCATGGTGTGTAATAACTACTCAGCAGGAGAATTTAATGCCTATCTACTCATTGGAAATGCTCTGTCAGTCACCTGATGCGGAACATTTCCAGGAAGTCTCCTTCGCACTGCAGGAAGAATTCTGAGAAAAATGACTTGGTAACGTGGGATTTCTTTTTTGCCGTTTTTGCTGAGAAGGCCTCTGTGTAACGTGGTGTTGCTGTTATGCTGAGGGACACGATTTCTTTTGTTTTGTGTTTGTTTAGATGTTATTTCTTTGGGTCTTTCTGGATAATATTAACCACCAATAGCAGCAAGGCTCCTTTTCAGTTCAGAAAATCTGAATTCTTGTGAGGTTGGAGAACTTTTTTTTGGAAAACTCCTTGCCACTCAGACTGTCTGTAACTCAATATCTGCTTCTTCCTCTGAGCTCTTATTTTCTCTTTAGTGTTTGTTATTCCTGTATTTCCTGACTGGGTGCAGCAGTGTGTGTATTTTGACGTGTGAACTTTAAAGGGAGACCTTCTGCAACAGAGCTCTGTGTGTGCGCGTCTGTGTTTGTGTGCATGAAGTGAAATCTGTGACTTAACACTGAGTCACTGTCTTTGTGTGTATTCGCTGTGTGTACGTGCATACATGTGTATTTGATGTTCCCACTCTCTACGAGGACGGCAGGGTAACACTGTCTCCGACTGCTGCTGGAAAGACTTCTGTGGCTCCCAATCGTCTGTGGGCTGACAGAAGGCACTGCTGTATGACAGCACATTGATGTCTGGATGATCTAAGAGGACACTATCTGCTCCCTCCTCTCTCACTCCCCCTGCGTGCATGTAAGAAAGTGAGTTTGAAAAAAAAAAAGAGTTATGGCTGATTGCCTTTTTTTTTCTTTTTCTTTTTGAAAGAAATGATATCTGTGCCACAGCTACTATTGTATCTGAAACTGTCTTTAACTCCGTCCCTGTCTCCACATCAGAGTCCCACTGAAATCCTAACATTATTACTCAGTGCAAGAGGGGAAAAAAAAGGGGGGGAGTAGGTGACCGCAATATTTCTCAACTGCTGCTACAAATGGGACACACTATAGTACCTACTCCCACTCAAAGATATAGTGCTGATACAAACAAGCAGGTGTGCAAAGACCAAAAGAACAAAACTCCAACATGCAGAAGACTGAAGTGGAGATAAATAAGTAAATAAACCTTTCTCTACAAAGTATTTCTCAAAACTAAAAGTTAAAACATAATTGCAGTGACACTGTTCTTAGAAGTGATGTAATCGCAGTAGATGAGAACACGCAGACCACATTAGCCGAAAAGTTCGAGTAAAGATATGCAATGTGATGTGACATATTTTTTGGTTTGGCCAGGAATGAACTGAAGCTTTACAGGATGATACCATCACACGAGTAAACCTGTGTGGAGAGAGACTTCAGAGCAAATAAAAAAAAACAGTTTGACACTAATGGCTCATATGTTTTGCAACGCTGGAGGCAGATCGCGGAAAGAGTTTCATCTGATCTCAAACAGGGTGAGTGCAGGTACAAGCTACAATGCTACGAGCTTAAGAGTGTGTTACATCCATTGGATTTCAGCTCAGTATCCATTACTATTCTTCCCCGACAAATTTGTGTTAATGCGGAAAGAATAGCGATATTGTTATTTAGACCATGTCAGCAACACTTAACATGGTCTAACTGTCTAATTGTCGTGCTGGTAGTTCATACATATTTACATGTACATTCATATTGAAGCTTGTTATACACCTGCTAACCTTACTTGTCACGATCAAACTAAACTAAACTGACACTGGACTGAGGCATTTTTGTAAAGTAGGTGTATGTAAGGAAACCCTGTGCCTGTTTGTGAGTGTCTGTGTCTATGTGTGTGTCAAACTTTAACAGCTTGTCCAATAATGAAATTGATATTATAAAGTTATATAGACTGAACAAACTGCAATAGAAAGAAACTGCAAGGGTAATTTCTGAGTTTCTTTCGTTTCTTGGGGAATCGTTTCAGCCCTCGATCAAACTGACATAAGTTTAGTAAATTTGTAAAAATGATTACGGTAGGTTTCCGAAACAAACAAAGCCAAGAAAGAATGTTTGGCATCTGTTTTGTTTAGTCAGCACAGTGAGGGTCACAGAGCCAATATAAAGACTGGCGTTAAGAAGGTAATATCTTGGTTACTGTAGCAGGTCAGTGTGTTATAAATTCAACAACCAAGTACTCAGTGCAACAGTCTGTGCCAGAACAGTGAGGAGCTTCTCAGCCAAATTACACAAAACCACAGATATCAGAGGTAGGGAACTGTGATTCAGGTGAATACTGAAGATTTTTTCACCTTGAATAACTAAGTCACAGTTTCTATGCTCTAAAAAAAAATCCTTAATTGCTGACACCACGCAGTGTAACGTGCTCACATGCAAATTCCAAATCCACACCTCCCCCTTCATGTGTAAAGAAAAATTGTTCAGTAAAAGCCTACAGCAACTAGACCTCAAGGCTCTTCATCTTTACTATTTTTCAGATGCATATACCATTAAAGCAGTACTAAATAAATAAAATCTTTCTGGACTCAGAAGTGCAGGTTGTAACAGGAAGAGCCCAAAGCTAACAGCAAGTTCAAGGTAAGTTGTCTTTGTAGTTGAATTTTATGAACAGCAGAACGTTATTACAAGATGTCTTCTAAGGAAGGCTCATATAACGGACTTCAATGCAAAAACAAACACTTTAAAATGAGCTGCAAAGAAGCGGAGCTTTGTTGCATTATTAATGGTCGCACAGAGACCAGATAGGGGTACTAGAAAGGAAGATAGGTGGAGAAAATACAAGGAAAAACAGCAAGTAAGAGACTAAAAAATAATTAAAAAAATAGATGATGGCAACAGGGGAAACACGGAAGGAAACAAGAAAAAAATGCAAATTGAGAAAGGAAGCACAAGAAGAAAAAGCAGGAAAAGAACTAAAAAAATGCAAGAAAGAAAGCAAGAAATATTTGGAATTTAAAAACTATCAAAAACGATCGATCACTTAATGCAAGCAAAGAACTAAATGACACAAAAGAAAAGCAGCGAGAAAGAAAAAAAGTAGATTAATCTCAATTCAGCTCACTCAACCAATTAAAGCGACTCCCGGTGCTCTGTGCGTGTTTCTGTCTGTGACGATCAGCAAGCCTCGCAGTCTGTGCCACCAATAGTACCTGAAGCAAGGAGCTATTTAAGCACCCGGTAAATTATTCAGAAACCTCAGCAGTGTGCTGAACAAACTCTAAAACTGTACCTGAACTTTTAATATCTGCGCCTCTGTGTTTTTTTGTAGTAAATCTCTCTTTTCCCTTTGTCGTCCTCCACTCTTTGTGCCTTTTACTTGTTCCATTATGAACAGATTGGAGACAAAGCTTACTGTAACGGAACCAAGTGAGATTAATGCGTCATGAAAAGACTGGAGCTGTACAAATGAGAACTGTCCCCGGTTATCTTCAATCGAGATACTGTAAAGCATTAGAATATCCGGCTTGAGGCGCGAGACTGAAAAATAGGGCACAGGCTGAGATACAGTACGAGCTCTATTGATCTATCGCAGTGAACAGTGAAAGGGTGGAAAATGATGTGTGATGGGAATTAGATTGTGAAATGTCTCCACAGCCACCCAAGCAAGTGATTACATCCTAATGGGGTTTTATTAATAAAAGAGATTTTAGAACATAGGCGGCGATGCCAGATCTTCAATATCTTTCAACACTCACAGCAGAGGAGCCACATTTGCAACTTTCATAACACCTCAACACCTCCCGTTCCTTTGTTCTCTGACCCAGTTTTTGCTTCCCTCGCCATCCGCTCATCGTCCTAGACTCACCTCGGGGGCACCATCCCTCTGGCCTGTAATCCTTTACCCACACAGGGTGCAAGCAGTAACTACTAAGGCTAATTCCTTTTTATTTCCCTTGAGTGCAGTGTTGAGTCTGATTTTCAATAAAAAAAAAAAAAGCCACAGTTTCCAAAGATGTCTTGAACCTTCAAGCTATGTTGTTGTATTCTTACACCTCCTCATGCTGTCAGTGCGATTGCTCCGTGTCGATCTGGAATGAATTGGGAAGTTTTGTTGCAGCAGCATTTCACAAAGTATCAGCCCGTCTCAGTTGTTATGTCACTGCCTTTCAAAACTGAGAATTGATCAGGGCACTCCGGGGCCCGCGTACAGCAGAGCCGAGTGGCGTTCTTCGGTTGTATATCTCTACCGCCTGCTGTATGAGGAGCATCGTTTTTACCCACTTTTGAGAACAAGAGAAAAGTTTGGTGATGTGATTTCATCGACACTTGCTGGAGTTTAATTTCCACCTCGCCGTAGGGGCTGCAAGCTGACAGCGAGCTGCAGCTGTCAGAGGGGCTCCACTTCCCCTCCACACATCACAAACATCCATCCTTCGGCTCATCCAGCTCCCCTCTGCCAGCCAACTTTCCTTCTCTCGGTGTCTAATTCAAGTGCTGTCTAGAGGAAGGTCTCGCAGCAGTGTGAGCAACCTGTAAGTTGGCTTTGGAGAAAACCAGAGACAGTGAACATGTTCTCAGCACTCCCGGTGAGGCTCTCCAACCACCTTCTAAAGACACCAAAACAGCTTCTTCTTTATAGAACAAAGACAGCTAAGTCTCACAGAGGAGGGAACCGTAAACCTCAAAAGATGAAGAAGAGAATCTGGTCCTTCTGTTGGCAGTGAGCAGATCATGTGAGCAGGGTGGAGTGCAAGTGGAGGGATTTTAGAGAGAAATTTTTTTTGTTTAAAAAAAGTTAAAACATTGCTTTGTCTTCTGCTGAATCCCAATCCAACTTCACAAAGCATTTCTGACAAAGACTGTGAATTCGACCCACTGTTTTCTGTCAAAAATTGGCTGCTGCAAGCTCAATTTCAGAGTTAACCAAATGTTTTTCAAAAGAAATCAAAAAGTCCTACGGGTGTAAAAAAAACAGAAGTAGTTTATTTTCCAACTTGACCTGTGTAGGTCATAGAGGAACATAAAATTGTTACATTCACTTTATTACCTTTATTGTTCAGTTTGTGGTAAGGCAGGGTACTGAACTTGGTTATTTAAGGGTTCTGATAGTATATGGGCAGCTTTAGTGAATAAAGTGATAAAGAGTATGTCATCCCTGCAGCCTTTGCCTGCAGCAAAATCCAAAGCCGCACACGACATCATGTCTAACCTGAGGAAACACCTGGTTTTACACAAAGTTACCTCAGATTTAAAGAATTTACCATGTTTGATAGTCTGTGTGTCACACTGCAGTTAAGTTAACATTAGCAGGCCTCCAGCCAGTGCTGAAGAAGTTGAACCCTCTATGAACAACAAAAACTCAAGTGCGGTGTTGAGTTCTAATGTAATTGATTACTTGTTGGATGAGTCATGAATGATGTTTTGTGGTAGAAAATGGATATGTACTTTGAAATGTTAGTCAAAATACTGCAGACTAACTGACTGTTATTACGCTTACTTCTAATATGTGATGGACTTTTATGTCTCCCAATATCAAGTAAAAACATCCAAAGCGTATTAATGTTAACGGCTATAAAATTAATAGCAAACTCCCACTGAAACTGTTTAATTGCCCACTCTGATTATCACCCTAAATCACAACACTTCTCCATCGTGTTTCACTTTGGTGCATGCTGGTTTATTAACTATGCTGCCATTAGCATCATTAGCGCAGCAGGTCATCTTGGCCAACACAAGACCAACTCATTAGCTGGTTAATTTACTAGTTAACAAAGTAATCTTGTTAGACATCAGGATAAGAGCTCAGACAATGAGAGGGGACTCAGAGGAGAGCCACTGCTCCTTCACTTTAAAAGGAGCCAGTGAAAGTGGTTTCGACATCTAACTAGGATGCCTCCAGAGCGCTTCCCTTTGGGTATTTTCCTGGCATGTCCAACTGGAAGGAGACCTCTGGGAAGAGCAAGAACCTGAATTATATTGTTCAGCTGGCCTGAAAATGCCTCAGAAACCCACAGAAGGAGCTGGAAAACATTGCTTTGGAGAAGGACATCTGGAATACTCTGCTGAGCCAGACTGACGCCGGATGAATGGAAGACAATGGATGGATGGATGGTTAAACATCTAGCAGACAGCTGTCACTTAAAGTAGCCATGCCTTTAATTTTGCATCACTTAAAGCCTTAAAATAATTTAAATGAGTGTGTAACATTAACCACAGTGAAGTTGTCATGAATGGGGAAGTTAGCTACAGTCATTAGAACAGTTTTTGTTCCAAACTGTACACATTTTTACTTCTACTGTCAAGTTGGAAATTTAATTATTTAGTATAATTTGGACTGACTTCCTCTGGAACCTGCCTCAAGTGGCCATTCGAACTGCAGTTTTTGGCACTTCTGTCTTGCCTCATTTTACAGCCTCAGAGGTTTCACCTTGATTGTGATTATTCACATGTCAACCAGCAGGCACTATTTGGTTTCATAATGTTTTTTTTATTTATTAAGATCTTCTATATAAAAGGATCTAAAACTAGAAGCCCAACCACAATGTGGAAAAAAAATTATGACCTGCAAAGTCCGATGATGGATCGGCCTTTCTATGTAAAATTAATTTTGCAGCAATACTGGAAAGCTGTAATTCAGTACAGCCTCAGTTCAGCAGACTATGACCTAATTTTTATAAATGAGTGGAGTCTGAAACATCCGGAGGAAAGGATGATGCATCCCTCCATCAATCCATCTGTGTGTCTAAACTAATGTGAATACTTGCTGTTGTTTTGTTTTGCTTTAATTGGACATCAGCTTCAGTTTCAGTAATGAAGAGGGGTTTTGTGAATGCACCGTGAGCTTGAGGTAAGTGTGTGGGAGAGGTCTGTAGAGGGCTGCTGCATGGAGTGAAGAAAATTACTAAGTGCGATATCATAACTGCTTAACCGTTTGAGAAAACACAACTGCACTGAACGCTGCTTTGGAGTGGTGTGGCATGTTAATGTGCTAGTGCGGCTGTAATAAGACCATATAGAATTGGATGGGTTTTTTTTAATGCAAAAACAGACTTTTAATCATTAAGAAACATCTCTTGAGGTGTGCAAAACAAGTTCTCCAATAAAAAGTAAATAATATAATAGAAAAGCTGTAAGATGCGAAAGATACAGTGTCACTGAAGGATTGTTATACGTGAACAGCAATTACACAAAGGTGTTTGGGCTTTATGAAGAAGGAGAATAATAAGTTGCAGGTTTACATGATTAGTATTAAACCGTTGCCGAGTCAGTATTTGAACTCCCCTGCTGCGACTGCATTCTTAAACAGAGTGCAAGGAGTGTGTTACAAGCACTTCAAGAGGATGATGCTGCACATAAACAAACAGGTTGCTGCAGTTTGAGTGGAAAAATAACAAGCATAACAAGCATGAAACGGGAGACTTGGGATCACTGACAGCGTGTACAGAGAAATTGCTAAACCTACACGGAGAGCACGGATGACTTTCATGAAACAGGAGGGTGGCAGAGGAGTAGTCGGGCCTTGTTGTTGCCTAGAACCATATCTGCTGCAGCTCCACCTGGGATTTACTGTACATTATGCAGGCTTATATATATTCATTAATCTGGTACTCATTTCATTTAGCAAGTGAGCTTTAATGATGCCCCACATGCATGCTGTGAGTGTTTACACGGTTGTGTCAGATCACTGCTCTGAGATTACAGCCAACATTTCAGAAATTTCTCAACATGAAATATCAAGATCAAAAAGCAGGAAGCAAACTGAATCTGTTTTTTTTTTTTTTTTACGGGCTGCATGTTTGACATTTAAGTTGCTTGTAAGTTATTATCAGTCATGTAATTAAATGATGCTGCCAAATATTAAAATGTACCCAAAAACACAATAAACAAACCATTGCCCACATGCCCAGACCCCGAGGTTTTAAACAGGTTGAACCTGAAAACCAGTTTAATGTTTTATCAGCCGTTTGATGCTTTTACATCCAACAAGCATGTCTCTTTTTTGCAAGTCAAAAGATATTAAGATCAACATGCTGCATTAATGTTGAGGCACGTGTACTTTAATGTAAAACACGCTGCTAAACTATTTTAAGTTCCCTCGTGCCTTGTTTGTTCTACAAAACTCATCGATTTGCAAAAGCTTTGCCATCCAGGTCAGTTTTTTTGGACTCTGAATGCCATAAAGCTTGAAAGATTTTTCAAACCAAAGCCAGTCCACATTCCATCACATCATGCTCCAGTTCCACTGTGATTAACTTACGAGGCCATCTCTGTGAAAAAAAAATGACTAAAAAACCATCTTCAAGGCCTCAGTGTCTCCTTTTCATGTGAAGGTCCAGATAGAGAAATGCCAGGATGTTACTAATGAACATAAGTAGCAATGCCTGGAGAGCTCGCTCACATGGCTACTCAACAACCTGATTAGCCATTCCTTTTCTGCATTTGAAGCCAATCAAAGTGGCTGAGAGCTTAATCACTTTAACATCCTTTCATTTGCCAAGCGTTTTTTTTTTGTTGTTTTTTTCGGTTTGTTATGTTTACGTATTTGTTTTCAATTACAACCTGTTTGGATCTTTCTCTTGGGGGCGGATGCTTAAAAAAATGGCTTTCTCACCACTAAAAAGCACAGCATGGAGCAATGAACAAACAAATATAGCGCCTCAGCCTCTTGATGTTTGGCATGTGTGGGGATAATGGCTCATTAGACTTACAGTCTGTGAATGATGGCTTATAGTGATCATGATAAGCCATCATTCGCTTTAATTAGAGAAAATTCATTCATCTTCTGCTCACACTTGAGGCTCCTGAGGGATTCTCCCGCGCTCTGAATTCCTCTCACTTGCCTCCTCTATCTGTCGTAAGACGATGTAAGAGAAGAGGTGCATATTGTAATACACTTCTTAGTATTAAAAGGGCCGAGTATTATTGGAATGAGGTCGGCATAGTAATTACGGAGATCTTCTTTTCCTCCTGCAAAGCAGATTCATCACAAGTTGTTGACCTTGACCTTCTTGTTTATCATTGATTAATCTCTGTGCAATCGCTTTCTTAAAAAGCTTGTTATTTTTTTTGAATAATCTCAGGCTTTAGTGGCTTTTGGTCTTACTGACCCAGTAACCTTTGTAAATGATGCCTAACAAAAGCTCAGTCATGACACACTCCATTCTCCTCTCGCTATGCATCCATTACTCACCTTTAGTCTCTCCACTTGGCATCTGTCACCTGATTGATTGCACCACTTATCCTGTGAGTTTAAGTTAAAAGGAATGTTTCTTCTGATTTATGCTGTACTGGTTTATTTAGTTGAGGCACATGTGCAGTAATCAATACTCTTAAACTGCAAATGGAATTGTAAAACTTAAGATTGTGCTCAAGCTGACGTTGTAAACACACAATGAATATCATATCAGTAAGGCTGGCTATGTTTTAGGATCTTTCAGCTCACTGTTTTGGTTTTTTGGTCCATAACTTTTTCTGTTTTGCTTCAGCCTCAAAGCACTCATTCTTTTTGATTTCCTTTTTCTTTTCACAAAAAAAAAGATACTGTGACACAAATAAATGAACTTAAGAAAAACCCGGCAACTACTCAAGTGATCTAAAGTTATGATCCTGTTAAACGGCAAAAAAAAGAAAAGAAGTGTTAATCCAATCACAGAGCCAGAATCCCTTTCATGCTTTAACCCAAATATCCTGCAGGCATGAATGATCATGATTGGAAAGTGCATAATGTCTTTTCAATGTCTTGTTACTCCTCTAATGATTTACAGGAACTGGAAAATCTTGGGAAAACATTTGTTACTAATATAAGCGTAATGTTGCATGCTAACATGCTTGTTCACTGTGTATTAAAGTTGTCCAGTTGTCCATGAAGGTTACTGATTGCTTTTTCCACTTGCAGCAGAAAAGGTAACCTAAAAAGTTACAGAGAGGTATGTGCGTGTGTGTGTTTGTGCATGTGTGTGTGCCTGGTAGTCAGAAACCATGATGACATCAGATGACGTGGGTACTGACAGAGAGAAAAAGAAGATACTGAATGCCCCCCAGAGATTTCCTCTACAATATGAGAAACAATGGCCGTGCCTTCGCCCTTCACCAGGCATTTTGTATGTTATGCAGTATTGACTCTGACGTAAGCCACCTAGTGGCTGAACCTCGGGTACAAATATTTAATTAAGCCTATATTGCCTGTACAAGCTGATTCAGTTGTTTAATTATAAATGAAGTAGAAACCCCGAACAGAACGCTGCTTTACTCATTAATGACTGTTTCACATCCAATAAATGATTGTATAGTTTTATTCAGAGCCAATTTATATGTTAAATAACTTGATAATATGGTGGTGAAAGGGGAAATGACCTTTTGCAAAGTGAAGTGGTGTGCAAGCAAGTGAACTTAAAGTCAGCGTTCTGAGTCAGGGGTTTTAATTTCAACCATAAATTATAATAAAATTGAAATGCAGGCCTGGATTTACAACAATAATGAGCATTATTTCAACCATTTAGCTCTGAATGTGTACTCTCAAGACAATGTGACACATCCTGCTGCACAGAATTACAATCCAATTAAGTCTTACTCTCTCTTTGTTTGAAGAAATTTTAAATTGACAGACAAAAGATCCTCTCATATTCTTCTGAAATCCCTTTTATTTTGCAGCTTTTTGTTGATTTGCAACATCTGCCTTCAAACAGTAATTCCCATCCAATCACCCTCCTCCCCACCCCCCACCCCCACCCCCTTCGCTGAAAAACCTAAGCTGTATGAGCACTGACTTGGGAAAGAATCAAGCCTC
>JAPZDY010000009.1:12183834-12194260 GCA_029783645.1 Ctenochaetus hawaiiensis | reverse complement strand
CTTTTCTAATGAAAAGAAAAAAATATTTCGTACTTATTTCATGTCAGCACTAAGCTTGAAAAGTGCAGTGTTGTTACTAAAAAAGCATTTTTTTTTAAAGAGCACTCCCATGTTGACATTTACACCAGTGCTTCTGTCATGAGCTTAAAAAAAGAAGACCTGCACTGAAAACACTGTGTTGTTTCAAAGCTCTTCTTACTGTATTGAAAAAAAGATTTTTTTTACATTTGTATGCAACATCTGTTTACAAACTGCTGTTTTTTCAAGTCAATGAGCACCATCTTCCGCACACAGTGTAAAAGAATAATAGCCTCAAGTAAATTAAGTACATGTTGAAATAATAAATGTTACTTAATAGAAAATATTCAATTTCTAAAGTCAATTATGCTGCCATTGTGCATAATGGGTCATTTTTGTGAAATTTCAATATTATTTGTACTTATAAAGACCTGATGTTGTGACATTTGACTAATGGTTTGTAACATGCTTGCTCAGAAAAGAATAAAGCCTCCTGAACACTTTGAATGGCTTTTTTTAATGGGTTTTGATTAAGAGAAAATGACTGTATGTCTGTAGAGTCAGGCAGGTCCTTGTACTGTATGCTTTATGTATAAAGGTTAATGTTTTTACTACGCTTGGTGACCTCAGTAATTCTGACTTTGAATGAATGTGAAATCAAAGCAACCGTTGCACGTTTGCACTCTTGTATTAAGCATTCATTCCTGTGGTAGACTTGATAACACTGCAGGCTGACTTTTCGTACTTTTTTACTAACACAAATAAATGGTAACTAACTATGTGGTACAACAACATGCTAGTTATGCTAATTTTGCTGGCAAAAAAAGCAATAAAAAAGTGAAAGTGAAAAGTTCTTGTAAAATGCAGAGGTATTGTTAAACCCAGAGCTTCACACAGATGTCCACTGCTTTGAAATAAAGGTTTTTAAAGTGTCTCCTCAACTAGGAGCACTCGTCCTGCAAAATGAAATCTTGTTTTTTTGATGAAAGGGAAATTGAATTTCCAGAATCTCTGCCTGCTGGGCAAGATGAAGAACCGCCTGAGCCGAGGGTTTGGTAAACATTTCACTTCTCATCATGACCACCCCCCTTTAAACATGGTGTCTGTGAAGATCCCCTCAGGTCAGGAGTTTTGGCAAGTAGGAAGCCAAAGGCAGCTGCCCTAGCCGGACACCAAAACAGCAGGTCAGAGTCACCACTTGTGGATAATTGGTTGCCATTTCCTACCTCAACCCTTGCATCCCCCCCAGAGTTGGCAGACAGTGATATGCCAAAAATACAAAAAGCCTGACATATTCATGCACAGCTGTTCAGAATCCTTGTTCCACGGCTCCGTCGCTGAAAAATCAAGTAAACACCACACTTTGTGTAACCAATACAAGATTGTCAACATACAAGATCCCTTATTATGCAGACCAATACTGCCGTATTCTGTTGCTGATGACTTGAGGGGGATTTAAAAGCAATCCTTTGCAGACTTGTTTCCAAGAGAAACTTGTGCTTGATAAATACGTAGCTTAATGACAGGAGAAATTCAGATTCAGAGGACTTTATTAGGATAAAGGCTCCTCTTAAAATCCAGCACTGTCACCATCATTACTAAAGTATGCTTGGATGTAGTGCTGAAGAGCCAGAACACTTTGTCTCCCCTCCAAGACACATAAAAGCTGATGTGGATTAATCATTCATGTTAAAGGTGCAACAGCCTAAAGTACCAGGCTGCAGTGGCAAGGCCCTAATGTGTACGCCTGAAAACCCCGGGACCTCTTCTGTTTGTCTGAAAGTCTCCCATCAGTATACCTCGTCTTTATACTGAGATGAAACACTGATTAGCATTCGTCTCTGTATTCCCATCACAATCATACCACTTACTCATGAACACACTTACTTGCTCAAATCGCTCATGAAATTTCATCTGTTCTTCAAGATACTACAAATTATCGTCCAAACAGGATCAATTCCATCTTTAAACTTGCCAGATGTTCATGCATTCAAATGATAAAGTTAATATTTCGACAAATGTGCAGGAGTGCAAAGGAAATAAGAAAAAGTTTAAGATTTTAGAAATTGTTTCACCTACTACAGCGCTTCCCTTTTTCTGTCACAGTGCAAGGACACGAGAAACAGCAGCACATTTGTTGACAGTCTGGTTATTAACCCAGCGCTCTGAGTCTGAAAGACGGGAAGAAAGAAAGAGGAAAAGACTGTTGCTGCACTTGCCTTTACTGCTGCGAACAAACATCTTTTTAGCATGCATAATGTTTGCTCGGCCTCTCCGAGTGTGTGTGAAGACAGTTTGTGTTTGCACGCCAAGGTGTTCTGTTTCCACATGACACCTGAAACAATACAGAGCCGTTGCGTCGCTAAACTGTTCACACGCTTTGACTAATTTACCGCCGACTGGGCGTCTGTGACCCGTCACTTAGAGTTTAGCATGTTGTGTGTGTGCGTGTGTGTTATGATGTTATGAAAAGATCTCAAGTGGTCGGAAGAAGAAAAAAGGGGTGGGGGGAGTTCTGAAAGATTCATAGAACCCTCGTTCAACAGGCGTTTCCATGGCAACACAACAGTCTCTGGCTAAAAGAACCCAAGGCCTCGATGCAGACGCAGTTCCACCGCCTCAAAGACCCTTTGATTTCTGTACACACACACACACACACACACACACACACATAGATACACAGATACAGACACAGCTCTTTTTTTGTGTGTGCCTGTTTAAACATTGTGTCATGAAATTTTAGCGCTCTTTTGCCCCCCCACCACACACACCTTTTTTTTGGAAAATCTGTTTAATCTTGCTTTGCTATCAACACTTACACACTTGTTTTCTGAAAACTTGAAAGCAACATTGTCTACTTCTTGTGAATTCAGCAAATGTGTTCAAGCAAATTAACCTGCATTTTATGCTGGAAATATCGACTTTTCAAAAAAATTAGCTACTGATACTGAAAAATAAACTAAAAACCACCTACTTTTTTTTTTTTTAAACTTACCTGCATTTGGCTGGTAGCTGGTGCTAGCTTCCTGCTCTGATTGGCTCTGAACATCTACTTAGATGCCTTAACCTGTGATATGAGATATTTGGTTGAACGTAGGCAAAGTGAGTTTTAAATGATCCTCCGCATATATGTCCTCCCTCACACACACACAAAAACAATAAAAATTCAAATGCATTTCCCTCCATCATGTGGGTGATTTGTTGAAATGGAACCAGTGGGATTGCGTGGAGGCTAGCTTTTTTCTTTTTGGACGTATTTAAGCTGAGGGGCACATTTCATTTATTTCTTCCTTCCAAAGATCCCTTTTCATTTCTCCTCAGATTGCCCCTCTTCCTTTCCATAGACTGAGGCGCTGAACCGGCCGCCCACGGTGTAAGGTTCCCTCATTCCATAAATAAAGCATCCTGCTAAGTGAAATGGTTTAGAGCGCAAGCATGACAAGGAGGAGGCATTATTATTGCAGTGTCTCATAGCCCCCAGCAAAGATTTGGGTGAGGTCTCTATGCAACTCAGCTGAAAACCCCAACACAAGGGTGTTACTCACAGTAATATCTGCTTACAGAGCGTGCATGCTGAATAATAAAATGTCCGTACCCTGTGAGACCCAGCAATGAAATACTTAATAAAGTAATAAGAAGCTCTGCATTATTCAAGGATGAGACGTCTGGATGGAAGTAAGTGAACCTTGAAATGGACATCAGTTTCTCACTCCTCCCCATGTATGAGGACGCTCTCAGATAAGTGTATGTTACTCATCCATACATGTGCGACACTGGTTATGTATGGAGGTTGTTTGGCTGGTTGTTCATCGTGGTTGAGACGACATGAGTTAATTTCCAGGTAGTGTTAATTATAAGATAAATAATGTTGTTGAGAAAAATTATTATGGCTTCTTTATGGTTACTTTTGCACAGACATGTTATGAGATTTGTGATGCTGAAAGCTTAGAGGATGTGAAAGGTGCATAGTATCTTTTTAAATAGGCTCCCATGTGATTTCATTTGTCCTTACTATTAGCTGGAGTCCTTGTGTGTAAATTTCCACCAGGAGCCAGCGGCGCACGCTGTAAAGACTGCAGAGAGCAAGGCCAGCAAGCAGTGAATACGATAGAGAATAGTGTGCAAAAGTTTTTTTTTTTTAAATAACAAGGTTTAAGCTCTTTGTGCAGTTTTACACTGCTTCATCTGTACATTATACAAGCTGCACTCATGTGTGGCTGGAACAGACAGACCTGCAAAGGACAAGCTGTGGTTTTTTTCATTGCTGCTTCACTTTTTTTGAGTTTTGCCCGAAGGCCTTTCACCCCCCGAAACAGCCCTTTAAGCACAGCCAACAACACGAATCAAACACACAAACACTGTATATGTAAAAAACATACAAACACACATACACACACAAGCGGGTTCACACAGCTTTTTCTGTGAGACACACACCCACTCTGCTTCTGACTAGAGAGATTAAGAGATTACAGAACTCTCTCGCTCAGTGTGTGTTTTTGTGCGTGTTTAATGACGTTGCGTGGGTGGGGCAACACGTGGTGGACCAGCCTTGAAGCAGGATCCTGTAAATTCAGTTTTCAGTTTATGTATGTAATTAAATACATGGATGTGTTTATGTTCTGCAGTGCAGTGTTTGTGGAGTGCGGACTCCAGTCTTTTCAACCCAAGACCAGTTTGTACACAGATATAACATTTCATTTCATATACAAACAGTTAATGCACAATAAAATACACATTTCTGTATGTTCACAACACTTTAAGTATGTTTGGATGACTGTATTTATTAGCAAAGAAGCTCAGTTATGTTTGTTCCTCTAATTAATATCAAGTATATTTAAAAGTACTCAAATATTCTTAAGTTACCAGCTCTAAGTCCTACATTTCTGCTCAAGTGGTTTGACTGATGTCTGACGTCTGTCATGTGTTTCTGATTCTGAATTACACTGAAAAAGTAACACAAAAGCTCAAGGACACAAGAAATGAAAAACTCTACTCAGAGCTATCGGTAAGAGATGTGAAGATGAGTTCTTTTATATGTCTGGAAGTGAAAAACTCACAGGAACAATTGTTGTTACCATAGTAAAATTTAGGTTTGCAGTGACCCCTGCTGTCATCGGTTAGGAACTTCTGTTCTGTTTCTTATTGTGCTGGCTCCGAGGCACATATTCACACACCCCAAGCTGTAGTTTTAATATATTACCACTTTGTCACTTTCATTTTCACATGCTTAGAGAAACAAACTGTTTCTGAATGTCTAATGTCCATTTGCCTGTCTTGTAGGTTAACACTGAATGAGAAAAAAATAAAACCTTGGTGTATCATGAACGAATGATTTGTACATGTAATGCCAATTTAAGGAACACGTATTGTAAAATACAGCATTTTCTGGTATAAAATAGCAGTTTCTTGTGTATTCCAACCAAAATGGCCAATAGTATTTTAAAGGAGGGGATGTTATTTCACCAAGCCAGCTGCATGGCTGAAGGATGGTCAGCTGGTTTTATCATCAGGTCAAATTTTAATGATCAAACACTGCAAAACTAAAAATATTCCAATCAGCCGTGGCTGTTCTTTGCGTTTACTGTTGCATGCTAACATGCTCACCTGAGACAGCTAACATTATATCTTTTTAACACAAATGCGTTGAAGTCGTTTTTGATGGCTTGTTGTTATTCTGATGTTAGCATTTAGGTCAATGCATTGCTGTTCTTGGGTACATTCTTACAGAGCTGCTATACATTCCAATTATCAAAGTATCTTTTCTCTTTAATCCAAATTTATCATCAGACGCAAGTTTAGGAATAGCACACCACGACTTTGGATTTAAATGGTGCATACTCTAGAGCAATACACTTGTCTGCACCAAGTGCATAACAGTCTTTTAAAGGAATAACTACAGATACAAAAAAAAGACATAACTGATGCATCTAGAGTTATACATTTTAAAGATTGACATATGATGATATAACCAACTCAATAACAAAAGATATGATTGGTTTTCTACATTTTAGTTGCAGATGGGGAAATTTCTTGATTTTTTTTTTATGTTCCAAGGTGTTGTATCAAAGAGCACTGTGTTCTTTTTGTATTCATATAGGATCAAAATCTTAAGATCGCTAGAATGACTATTACACAGTTACCTGATAATTAATCATTGGCTGCTGGTCAGCACCTGATCAACTATTTTTTGAACTTTTATTAATTTCTACTTTCATATTACAACATAATGTACAAGCTCATAAAGCACAATGCAAAACACCAAACATTTCTGCAGAATTTAAAGTGTACTCTATTTACTGATTAATGTTATCTGTGATTTCAGATTGCACTTTTATGTATGGCTTTTTTAGACAAAGTTTAACCTTATCAATTAATTTAAACAAACTGTGACTGTTTTGTAAAGTTTTGCTTAGTTTTAGACCAGGTGGGGTTTAAACTTCACTTTAAATGTCAGGGAACTTATTGTTTACACACAGCTACACCTATACACACCTATACCCACACACACACTTGCAGTATTACTCAATCACCTCCTTAAGGACTTAATGAAAGAAGAATTCTTAAAATGAACTTCGGTGGGGAATGAGTTTCTGGGTGCCCCTCTTCCTCACCTCCTGTCGTCTCTGTCACCTCTTCTCTCTTGTTCTCCATCCACCTCTCCCTTCTCCCTTTTGTCTCATCTCTTCCTTTACTCCTTCCCTCTCTTCCCCTCATCCCTCCCTGCCCTCCGTAGCTGTGCAGTGTACACTCTCTCCCCTGAAGCCTGTCCCACGCTGAGGGCCTCGCCAATTAAAGGCTGTCATGTTTGCTGTCTGGTGGAGCTGCTGTAAGTGGTGCAGACAATTTGTATTACAGAGGGTCTATCTCATGCATGGCTGAGCTGGGAGATGGGGCCTGCCTGGGCTAATAGGCTGTGGATGCAGAGGCCATAGCCCCCTGAGCACTCCACAGCTGGAGGGCTTAAATAGGTGCTAGTTTAATGCAGTTTTCACACCGGACACAAACTACATGGTTGCGCTCAAAGGAAACTGCAGTATGTGCATATAGAAACATGATAGGTAATCTGTGCACAGAGAATGCAAAGAGAGTGCAAAGGAGCACACAGCCGCATGTGTTCCATTTTTTTTCTCCCTTTTGTGCCTCAGTAACTTCTCTCTTTCTCATCTACGCCCTCTTTCTGCTGCTTTATGCCTTCAAGTTTACTGTAATTGGATCAAGCACTACAGATCACCTCTCATTATCTAAACTGACAGGGCCTGTCTCAGCTGCTTTGTGAGAGGAAAAACAGCAAGACAAAAGAGAACAAGGGCGGGAGCTCTGTGTGTGTGTGTGTGTGTGTGCATGAACCAGATTGAGAAGATGTTAAAACTAAACGTCAGGTTCAGTTGATTTTCAAGTTCTACTTATTTAGAGTTCAAATTACACTACGGTGAAAAAGAAAGTTTAAAATCCAAAGTTATCATTGTAATTTTGTGCCCTGGTTGTGGTTGCATCAGTGTCAAAAATCACGTGAAAGACAAGGTGGCTGTGTGAAGTGAAATGAGGAATATGTCCCCCAAAATAAATCAAATATGATCAGTAGTTTTTGAAGAACAAAACAAGGAGGCATCAAGTTGGTCTATTACTACATAAACAGTACACGTGGGATATTTGTGTTGTTGTTTTGATTGATAATAATTAAAAAATGAATAAAATAATGATTACTAAACACTGTCCTGTTATTGCACATGAACAGAGAAAAAAATGGTCATCCCTGAATGTCTCCAGATGGGATCATCGAGGCAGTGGGATTCCACACACATCTCTCATTTATTTGTTTATTGGTGTATTTCTGTCAAATCTCCAGAGCCGTCCCTTAAACTCCTGCAGATGGGGTTTGTGGGAAAGGTCAACTGATCTGCATAATGTCCTGTTACTGAAAATATGTGAAGTGATTGGATTCAGCCAGGGACCAGTCAAATGATACATTTCATATTTCACGAACCTCTAAAAGAATTATCACTCACCAAGATTGGCTTCACTGTATATGAATGAATGTATGTCATGTGAACGCTGGAAGCGGTGTGCATATGTGTAAAATCCCCTTGTGTTTTATCTGAAAATGTACTGTCTCTATTACTATACCCTACGTGTTTCTGCACCCAAAACACAAATAAATGAACAAAGACAAAAATGCATACATGAAGTATCATGCTTGCATGGCACCTTATGTGTGAGCTGTCTGCTCATAGTTTTTCATCTCATCACAGTCTAAATATTTTTTCAGGTAACACACATGCAGGTGGTTGGATTGGTTGCCCTGGTGGTTGAAACTATTTAGTTTCCAGATGAAATAAGTGTTTAAATTTAAAGGAATTTATACTCAACATAGCTCATATAGATCAATGCAGGCCTTTCCATAATCACATGCAGTATTATGGATGAGCAAAATGCAGAGGAAGTCAACCTTTCATGCATGTCCTGATGAGGAAATGAACAGCTCAATTGCAGAAAGGCTAAAAATACTTGATGGGGAGGGGTGCTCTGAGAAGTAAGCACACAGAAACGTGCTTTAAATCCATTTGAAATATGATGTTGACAAGGTAAATACCTGCCTCCTCTTCCTGGCATCTCTCTAAAGTGAGTAAGAAGTCTTTAGATGGCGATAAAAGCAGCGGCATTGACACCTCATTCTCATTCATCCAGCTCTCTCTGCTCTGGCTGTCAGAAACACTCCCCACAGATTAGCTGTTGATGCTAACATTTTAGTCATCCATGCACATAATGATGCAGACATACAAACACGGTAACTGAGGTGAAGTCTTACACTGACCAATAATCACTGATGTGAGCCTTGTTATTAAAACCTGTTTCTAGTCCTTGATTAAGGTCTCTAAAGTGAACCAGATCAACGCAAACTGTCTTTCTCAAACAGGCTTTGGAAAAGTCCCAGATTTTAATCTAGCATTTAAACAGGTTCCCTGACTAAATGAAGACTTAAGGGGGTTAAGGTTAAGGCTGTAGGAATCAAGGGGATCTATTTGTATAATATGGCAGAAATGCAACATTCAAAAGTATGTTTTTATTAGTATAAAGTTAATTAAAAATAACAATCCTTGTGTTTTCATTACCTCAGAATGAACATTTTATATCTACAGAGAGAACAGGTCCTCTTTAACGTCCTCCGTGTTGGACCAATATTTTTCTACCATAACCAAACACTGGCTCTAGAGAGACATTGGTTTTGTGACCTTCACAGATTTCCTGTATGCCTGGAAGGGGAGGGTGAGCTGAAGTATATGCAGCTGCATGTATTCTGCAACCTCACCACTAGATGCCACTAAATCCTACCGACCAGACCTTAAAAAATGACAATTTTGACTTTAACCTTGTTTACACTTGGCATTATCATCCTGTCCAAATGCATCAGCATTTAAAAAAACAATCAAACAAAAAAAAGAAAACAGTACTTTGATTGTACTTCTGAGGATGTTTAACTATGAATGTGGTATGTGTTTGTTTGTGTCTTTAAATCCAAATTCTCTCTGAAACTAAGCATCACGTGTTATCATGAGAATGTAGGGCAACATTGCACACTGATTTTCTTTAGGTTCATCGTTCTGCTCTGCCACTTCAAAATGCATTTCCCTTGCGGCAATACTTCAACAGTACAATCAATCAGCAACTTTAATTGGCTATTTTTTCTCACAATAAAAGCCCACATAGGAACTTAGTTAAAAACAAGCTATGAAGATATATATTTGTTTGCATTCCTCAGAGTCATTTGTCTGTTGCTGCACTTTTATAATTAACTCCCTAACCTTTATAAGCCAATGCTATCCTCATTTGTAACTGTATGCATTTATTTCTACAACACCTACATGCTCTGTAATATGCGTTATCTGCAGTGGTTTGTTTTAAAGATCTTGCTTTTTTAGAGAAGTTTTAGGCCTCTAAAAACACAGCAAACAGGTTTGATATTAGCTCTTTTCTCCCCACTGCTCTTCCTTCTCTTGCCTGCATGGCAGGTTAAAATAAATTGGAAACAGAAAAAAGGGAGAATGCTTGAAAATATGGCTGATATGGCCAGAATGTCTCATTATCGAATGTAGGTGTAAAAAGGCAGTATGTATTATGGCTGCAGGAAATCATTTTCCCTCGCAATTTAAATTGTGTTGTTTTTTTTTTTTAAATTTTAGCTTCATGCTAATGGGGCTGCCGGGGTGAGTCCATCAACAAAGGAAAACAAGGAAAGTGAGAGAGTTGGTGAAATTGAGAGAAGGAAAACAAAGCAAAAGTGGAGATGAAAAACAAACATAGTTTCTGTATAACAGGGGAGTCATTTTCAGGCTGTCATGAGTAACGAGTGGCACCCACACATGTGTCACACTGAGTCATACTGGGAGCTGCTACAGTGGAGATGGTGAAC
>JAPZDY010000009.1:12156223-12173143 GCA_029783645.1 Ctenochaetus hawaiiensis | reverse complement strand
GTAAATGACTACATTTATATGGTGCTTTTTACAATTTGCCTTTCATTCACCCGTTCACACACACACACACACACACACACAAACACACACAGAGCACCGTACAAAGGTTCTGGCCTGAACATCAAGAGCAATTTGGGGTTCAGTGTCTTGGACAAGGACACTTCAACATGTGGACAGGAGGATTGAATTGCCTACCCTGTGATGTGAGGACAACCCCTCTATCTCCTGAGCCGCAGCCACCTCTCGGTAAAGTGTTTTTGTGCTTTTGGTCGCAGCATTGGGACTGACGGAGCAGTGAGATGACAGGCTCAGAGCACACAGATTGACTGTCCTCTTGAATGGAGGAGATGATTGCAACAGCAGGTGAAATTGGCCTGTTGAGCTCACAATGCCCGAAGACACGCTCAGACACACGAAAGATGCACTCGCACATTTGTTACCCCGTGCGTGTGAGGGGTTGTGATTTCATAACTGCCCATTTCTTTGTCCTCTGAGATTTTTCTTTTCTTGTCACACTCACTAGCACCGTTGTGAAACTCTTACCATCTTCAGTAACCTCTCACAGGCTGGCAGCTAGTTAACCACTCCCTCTGAGCCTGTAAAACTGTCCTTTGAGCCACATGTTGGGCTTTTTAACATTGGAATGGGCAGCAGGCACCAAAGCAACACAGACCATCTGGCACATTATGCTGTAGCGCACACCCTGCCAATAAATAATAATTCTTTTTTTTAAATAATTTAAATTGATAAGCTGAAATGGTTGGATAATTCATTAATGTGTAGAGTTTGGAGGTTATAATTATAGCTAGAATCCAGCCTGCATTTATTCAGGGACTAAATTTTTGGTAATAAATGACACATATTTCAATCTAAAAATGACAGAAGACTGGAAATATACCAATCCATTTTTATTTTAACCGTCTACCTCCTATCAGTGGGTGGTTACATAAATCTGAGCTAATGACTGAGAGAAATGGAGGAAAGAAAGAATGGAGGAGGACAGCACACCACCCCATGTCCTTGCATGCCTTTAATAGAGTCATAAATACCTGAAAATGTCAACCGCTCCATGATGGTGGCAGTGCACAGCTCCAGGGCTGTCATATATCCATGCGACATAGATACAACAGACAGGTCAGGTAGACTGGAGCAAGCAGCTATTAAGGAGCAGGATGAGGCGAGGTGGATGGCTACATCGGTGCTTCACGGGAGGAGCTGCAGAGACATGCAGATGCTCTCTAAACACGTATAATTACTACAACTTACTCGGATGGGGTGAGATGGGTATCGATCTTCTTATTTAACTCCCAAAGGGTCAAACTATCCTGTAAAGATTTTATAAAGCGCTCAGTCTCAGTGTACCTCTGATCTCAGACCATTGCACATGACTGCATCAGTGATCACCAGAGAACCTCTGTTCTGCTCGCCCACAAACGGAGAACAAGGCAGCAGGAGCACGAGTGAGAACACGCCGGGTCCACCCACACACAACCGCTAACGAGACTGATCACTCATGCAAATTACATTCAGCATCTGAAATTAATGCCTTGACATCAAAGGAAATAGAGTATGAAAAGTAAAAGTGATGGCGAGGTAATTTCCAGCTATGAATGCACTTTAAGGCAAAGCCACAACATTATGCCAAACATACAATAACATCTATTAGACATAATTAAGCCATCACCAGAATGTAGTTAGGGAAAAAAGACAAGCTAAAGGTTAGATAAGAGCCTGCAAATGGTGCTATGCTAAGGCACAAATACAGCCTGAGATCGCTGTTCCAATTAAACAAAGTTCATCACTGACCTATAATTCTCGCTTCCTGCAAAAAAAGTTGCTCCCATGGCAGAACTGCATGTGTTAACTTAGTTTTATTACTCGCAGGAAGACCGTCCCTCTCTGGCGCTCCTTATACACTCACACACATTTCTTTTTAGTCTTTTGTTTTCTGTTTCCATTCTTTTTATCCTTAATTAAAACACTTGACCCCTTTCTTATCTGCAATAAGTCAGTCATAAACCCACCTGTGCTCACTGTCACGGTGGGTGACACCATCACTGTCTGGGACTAACTGAATTAGTATCCAAGGTGTATGTATTCCATCACCTCACACACAAAAACTCCTCTGTACTATGACTCTGTATATACATTTAAGATTTGTGAGTTAGTTTTAATGGCTTCATTATAGTTGCATACATATATTGTCTAACAGCTGCAAAAAATGTCAACATTTAATCTTCTGTTGTGTCTCCAGGTTAAAACTTTGGCATCACTTGATCCAAATAATCAGCTTAATAAAACATCTGTTTATTACCATTCAGTTTAAGATCACTATCTGTGGTGGAAGTCATCTGAGTACATTTACTCAAGTACTGCACTTAAGTACAACTTGTAAAAAAATAATCCAAATATATGCAGTACTGAGGTGGAAACATTATAAAGTTTTCCGATGAACAGCTTTGTTGTACGAGTTGTTTTCTAGTTATATCACTTAGCCATTACTCCAACGTTAGCAGTCTTGTTAGCTAACTTGACCCCAAGCTGCCAAACCAACCAAACCCAGCAAGAAGACAACAACTGGCCAGCTGTTGCTGCTGCTGCTGATATTTGATAATACAGAAATATCTGCTGCCATACACAAGACTAGAGAACAGCTTTTTTTCCTCAGCATCCTGCAGAGAAAAATGATTTTAACTTTTGGTGTTTGACCTGTTGGCAGGCGTTACAGGCAGTTGGAACTATATATGAATATATTTAGTTTGCTGATTGTCTTACTGCATCTTTGATATGACTGTGTGTATGTGTGCGTGTGTTTGTGTGCAATACCAAAACACAGGAGCAACTATTTCACTAGATTTGCTTTTGAGACACTGTTTAAAATGTAGGAAGAACTGTGATTTTAATAAATCCGTCTTCCTCCGCTGGCCACTGCGTAGCATTGGTCAGGATCTGCCTGCTTAGATGGACAGATGGGCTCAGTCCCTCCATCTTTACTTCTCTCTGATCTTTGCTGTCCATGACTGTCAGCCTGACTCCCCTCCAGCTGTTGCAGTCAGGGTGAATGCCAGGCGATGCAAGACAGTTGCAGAGATGCCAGCTGTCTGGATGCCCTCAAACTGGTATTTCAGAAACTTCTGAGGGTCTGAGGTGGTGGTCTGTACCACACCACTCTGAATCAAGGAGACCACCCTGGCAGATTCAGTGTGTCCTTTAAATCCTAAATTTCTTTTCCTGATAGATCTGGATTGTTTTTAAGAAGATGGGCTTTCTTGACCTTATCTTGTCTTTGTTTACCTGTTTAATGAGAAGTTTGCCATTATGCATCAATTTTTTTAATATGCTTTTTTTTCTTTGTCCACATGGGATCTCTAAAATGTTGAAGTGCGAGGTGAAGTGTTAACAAATTTGGTTTTTGAGGTATAAAGAAATAACCTCTTGCAGTTTGGATGCAGGTAAGTAAATTATGTTTGCATACATTTATTGGTGTGCACCTTCAAAATTTCAAGGCCATATTATAATGATTGGATGGGTATTTTTATGTCACAAAAGAGATGAAGGAATGTAATCATGGCGCATTGGAAAAAATAAAAACTGCCAGTGACATTTTACAGCTCAATCATTTTTTCCATCAATTGTTTGTCTTTTGAATTAGAATTGAATCAAGTCAATGGAGGAAGCTAAATTTAGCGAAAATAAACTGATTGCAGATTAAGGCAAGCGGAAATCAAATCAAAAGAAAATCAGACTGTCTGTCAGCGAGTTGTGACAGTTTTTCCCCTAATGTGGCGTCACTAACTCGCTGACAGACACATTAAAAAAAGTCACGACAGTTTCAGGCAGCAGGGTGTAACCTTCTGAGGCTGCATGATGTGTAACACGGTCATGCACTCTGGTAATTTACACTATTTATAATGTGTGTGCTCTATGGTATCAAGTACAGGCATAATGGACGGACAGGACAGAATGTTTAAAAGTACAGTTGAAGCATCTGATCTGCTTCATTATGAAGCACAATCTGTCCTAGTGTCATGAAATACAAAGTAACTGGAAGCAGCATGGAGAGTCCTGAGAAAAAAAAAAACGAGTGAGAGAACAAGAAGGATGGCATGTCTCAGCTTTTGGCTAAGGAGAAAAGAGAAAGGGGTGTTGTTGTGGTGATGAACGGAGGATGAAAATAGAAAAGCAGACAAACAAACTGGGCTCAGTGTGAGAGTCTGGTATATCAGAGACACAAGGTTTCTGCCAGGTCTGGTGCGACCGCTGCTCTGGCCTCCCCCTCGTCTCTCTGGCCGTCTGATCCCGGCTCAGACGCTCGCTGTGTGCTGCGATTTGTCTCCAACAAGAGTGAAAAAAATCAACACATGCGCTCAAAAAAAACTCAGTACAAGCGAGAAGGCCAGCTGTGTCTTTCATTCGGCTTGTTTGCTAGTTTGTTTCCCTATCATGTCTGTTGTTTGTCTCTGTCTTTTTTGTCTCTCTTCATTATCTCTGCTTCCCTTTCTCTTTCTCTCTTCAACTCTTTATTTCTCTCCTAATCCTCCCGTACCTTTGAGACTGACTCCCCGCTTCGCTTGATTTCAGGCTTCAGGCTATTTTAATGCACCAATTAGTTTGTTGTTTTGAGTCATACAAAGTGAAAAGAGCACAGGAGGGGGAAAGTAGATTCTTTGGGACAAAATAAATTCATCACAACCTTTTTTTATCCAGAGAACAAATGACTGACTGGATTGAAAGCTAACAAGCAAACACAAAACAGCTAATGGGCCATGTGTAAGGGGGTTTATGATGACTCACTGCTCTCGACGTGTGGGGCCAAATATCGGCACTGTCTCATGAACACACATACACAAACAGGACCTTTGACCCCAGTCTTGGCCAGGTGGAATTGATTTGATTGGCCTTTGGCCCCGCCAGCAACATCCCACCTGCAGGGGTCAATGGAGCGTTGACCTCTGGCACAACATGGCAGCCCACGAGAGTTCGGGCTCTCCTTCAAGAATCTCTGGTGGGCTGCCGTCTTACAGGATCCTCGGTGAGGTAAGTACGCTCAAAGCCGTGACCTGCCCCTCTGACATCCCAGTGGATACCTTATGCTGTCATGAATATTGTCATGAATATTCACCGCTGGCTTTCTTCCTTTTCTGATGGAGTCTAGAGAGGGAATGTTCCACCGGCTGTTCTTCTTCACTGACTTAAAGAGGTGCCATATGCTTCAAAATGTCACCCCTCAATGTAAGAATCCCTTTGACAAACTTGTTTGTTGAACAGATTCTGTCGGTTTAAAGATTTAGAGAAAGCAGCGGGTCTAATGCAGCAACCATTTCGGCACATTAATCCTCACCTCTCTTACTTTTTATAGAGAGGTTGTTTAAGCAGGATTCAACAAACTCTCCTTACCAGAGAAACAAATTGCTTGGTTCAGACTCATAAATGCCACTTGTCCTTGAGGAGGTGCACATTGCTGAGATTTGAGCGTTAGCATGATTGATGCATCTGGAGTTGCAATATAAGGTTGGTTTTTTTTTTGCTCCATTTGTTTGCATTTGTGAAAACAGCAATAGCTCTTGTATGCAGAGCAAAACAAACAGGCTAAGATCACCTGGAGTGGGCGGCCTTGACTCCCCCACTCGGACTTGGTTTGTTTGCAACCAGAATTCAATCAAACCATTGTGTGATAAGAAGCATTTTAAAGAAGCACCTTCCCAGTAATTTTTCTTACCTATGAGGAATCTTATTTGCACAAAGCATTTATCAACAACTTTTAAATGATTCTCGAATTTGCAGACTGAACATGAAGAAATAAGTGTAAATTGGCAAAATGTAACATTTTTTTCTTATGTATGTATAAGGGAAATGAAGTACAGGTCTGAAAACACTCTTGAATTGTTAGTTGGATATGATTCATACAACAGGTAAATATAGTTCATGCTAAAAAGAAATTTAAGAAAGAAAATCACTATATTAAATTATTCTTACCAGAAGAAGAAAACATTTGTTTTTATGTGTGATTCTTGCATGCGGTCTTTGGTTAGCTTGAAATATTAAAAAATAATCTATTTGTACATTCAGGCAATGTTAATAAAATTAAGCTTTTTCCATGTTTTCCCATTTATCTCCTCCAGCCTTCTTTGATCAGGGAGGGCAGGTGTTTCTGGAGCTCTGACTTCATTAGCTTTCACAGTTGTGGTTGCTGAGATAACCTTCAGGTTCAAGGAGTCATGGCATGAAATTCGTCTCATTTTCTCCTCAAGCATTGCATATTGATTATAATACCACACAGAAAAAACATCCTACCTTTAAAGATGATGCACAAGAGAGGTTACATTCCTTAAAAATGTGTAGAACGAGTCCAAAATAATGTAATTCAAGTAATTATCATATGAAAGGGCATCAGAAAGTAACATCTTGCAAATGCTTGTGTAACCTATACATCAAAACATATAACCATTAACCAGATATGATTTACATATAAAGTATTACTCCCTTTTCTCTTTGGATGTTAAATGCTTGACTTCCATTATGCAACCATTACCCTTACAGTCCCACTGTAAGTAATGATTTATAGCTTTGTCAGTCACCTCTTTGATCTGCTTAAATCAAAATTATTTCCTCAAAAGGAGATAATAAATACATAAATTTCATACCTCCCTTTACATTCTGAGTATTTTAAAAACACCCTTTGCACAGAGATTTTGAATAGTTATCAGTGCATAACATGCATGACTCTACCTCATAACTGCGTACAGTTACATGTGCAATCTGGCAACATGTTTAACATTTTTCAGTCAGTTGTTTTCAAGAGTAATCAGCTCCTCTGTGCTGACAGTAACTTAACTTCAGCTGTGACACCTTGCCAATAAAAGCTTTGCTAAAAATGGACTCTAAACTGGAGTCAGTTGTCCACATTTTAACTCTAAAGTGGTTTGAACTATAAAGTAATTAGCACATTGTTCATTAAACATATTCTTTGTGCTCTTTACTGTAGAAAAATGCTGAAATATGTGCTTACTGATGTTGATGAAGTTATTTGTGTAAAGTTCAAATCCATTTCCAATCGTTCAGCCCTTTACTCTCTGCGTGACTCCAGACGGCTCCAGGTGTTTACACTCTGAGGCCTCACTGTTACCTGGCTTTGTTGCTAAGATACAGGTGTTTCCATTTGGATATTTATAGGACTGAAGAAGAAACATGTAACTGTAGAAAATAGTTGAATTTAAGCTGTGTTTAGTGGAAATTTATTTATTATTTCAAAATGTGCTGGTAAAGTCTGTGCCGTTTGCTGCATATTTGACCAAATGTGGTGGAACAATTTTGTTTCTCATTGAAAAATTAAAACCCGATTGCACAAAGTTTCCTCCATTCCCATGTCCTTTTGTTCAGTCATCTGAATTTTATCAACTTCATTATATTTAATATCAGTTTCTTTTTATCAGGTGAAGAATGATAAAAATAGTTTTTTTCTCTCTATCACAAACAAAAACATGTCAATATAATTTTAAAAGAATTTCATACAGTGCTCCAAATTGCACATAAGAGTGATTTTGTGTACAGTGTAGAAAGCCAAAGGCCACCTGTAAGCCCATCCTCAATGTGTTTTTCCTTCTTTCAGAGTGTCCATGTATACAACTTGTTCTCATGTGCATTCACGTATCTGTGAGTCTACTATTTCTTCATCACTGGCATTTTGACACAAGACAAGCTTGTAGTTCGTCACTCCAAAACTCCCGCAGGTCAAGTCAGACATCGGCCGACAGTTGTGCAGAGGAAGGTGATGAAAGAGGAGGAAAATGAAGGGAAAATAAACCGGAGGAAAGTGCTCAGAGACCTGTCTGACCCCCAGTGTGCGTTGATATATTGGCCTAACCTTCACGGCCAGATTCCACTCACCCTGTCTCTCTGCTGTGCCCTCATTATGGAGCCTGGACTGATATCTGGACTGAGTGTGTTTCAGATAGTAATACTTAAAGCCCTGAGCAAAGTCCTAAAACTCGGATTTTTTGTGAAACAGCACATAAACTGCTGAAAATTAGGTACTGAGTGAGTCCTTGAAGCCAAGTAGTTAGTATGAACTTCGACAACTAACAAGTTCTCAGACGTATTTAAAGAATAGGTCATTTTTATAAATGTATTTTACTGAAAATGATAAGCAACTTTTCCTAAAATGATTCATACTCTGAGTGTCCTCTGAGCAGCAAAAGCTGCTTTATGAAGGTGAAACAAAGATCAAGAACCTGTGTTGAGTGCTGGTACAGCAGAAAATAAACATGTCACTAAGGCTCAATCTTCTTTGCTGAACTGGTCCAGCGTGTGCTGCAAAAGATGTAGTTAGATGCACCAGTTACCTTAATAAACTGGGAACTGAGCAACAAGAAATGTACTCATGCCCATCATAAAGTTATGCAATTGCATATATTTTAATCTCATTCATAGAAACATTCTGAATATTGAGCAAACCCTTAGTTTAGCACAGTTAGTATGCAGCTTTGCCGCCCTCTCATCTGTATGGATGATAGAGATGCTGCCAAGACCCACAACCTTAAATTTATTAAGTTCAGACTGAGGCTTTAATATTCACTGAGATAAACGAGTGAAAACCAACATGTGAACTCAATGCATCAATACATCATGTGGTTACACATTGTAAACATTAAAGCGTCTGATGTGGCAGGTTTTTCTAAAGATATGATGATAAAATTACACTGTGTAAGTTATAATATACTGTTATATACTGTTCACATATTCAACTCTGTTTAAGTTCTATAGTAAAACTAAATTTCTATTGTGTGAAATAGATAAAACGTTCACATTATTAGAACAAGCATTTTTAAATGTGTGCTTACAGATGGCTGCCAGATGGTGATTTGGTAAGTTTTACTGCTGAGTCTGAGACAAAACACAGTTGAAAAGTTAGAGTTTATTGAAGTTTAAGATAATAAAACAGTAAAAAAAATTCTCTGTATTGTTTTGTTGCCAACATTTGTTCTGTTTCGGTAAAAAACCCAGCTTATCTCATTATTATGATACTGATGTTTACATCAGATTTATACATTTAACTCTCTGCATTTTTGTGGAGGCTTTTCATGCCTCCAAAGTGGAGTGTAGTGTTACACTTTACAAATGTAATGGTTAAGTAAACATGCACAGATCTGCTGCAACACATCCACTACTCCCCCAGCACTGGTGATGCATCTTTCCCTTCCTCACTAATAAACACAGAGTGAGTCATTGATTTAATTTTCAGATCGTCCTTTTCCTCTGGCTCAAGTGAAGAGGAAAGATCCACTCTTTTTATCTACTTGTTAATGCAGAAATGTACACAATCACTGCAACATATACACAGAGGATCAGTGAGTCAGTGGTTCCAGTATCTGATTATCCCTAATGTTCCTCTGACAAAACATATAAAAAGGGCTCAAAAGCAAAAAAGGATCATTAAGCTGTGAGCACTGAAGTCACTTTGAGTGAAGTCCAAACACTTTTCACACAAATCATCCTTCTTAGGGCAGATTTTTTCAATTTTTTGTGTTTTTCTATCTATCCTGCTTCCAATTTTAAACCAGGATGACTATTGGCTTTGTAGTTGTTTGTGGTAAAGGTTTTATTCTTAAGTGAGTGTTGTTGAATGCTGATGACACAAACAGACAGTAAAACGTCTGCACAGCTTTTATGTGGAACAACACTCAATAAAATTACGTTTTTATAAAAACATTTCTTAAGCACACTAAAAGGACTAAAAGCTGTAAAAGCTTTAAATCAAAATCAATCTTCATGCACCATAACACCCATATTGATTGGAAATTTAAAGGGGAATTTCACAGATTTCATGCCTTTAAGTCTATTTAAATTGGTGACTATTACTGCATATGTGAAGAAAGTTTTATAACCTTTTGTTGACTGCAGAGGGAGCTGCCAAGTGTCTCACAAATTGACTCAACTGATGTCACTTGAGTCAGTAATGACTGAGGCTATAGATTAAAAAGAAATGAAAAAAAAACTTGGGGTGTGTAGTGAGAAAATAGGTAGCTAACAACACCCAAAACACCTCTCATCTCAAGCTAGCAGCTTGAGGCTACGTTAGCCACCACTAGCATAACTCACCTAAATCTTGGACCCAAACAACAGTGGTTGTGTTTCATTGTGGGTAAATAAAATGTTTCAGAACTTTAATTCTGTACTTATTTCACATACAGCGACAGTAAAATTCAATTAAAGAACATTGTTTAATTGAAGAGTATTGTATTTCTGATGAAATGACATAGCGGACATAAAGTCCTCATTTCATGTCAACTCTTTCAGTGTGTGAAAGCACTGAGCCTTGACTTTTAAAGTCGAAAGCCTCCTCATTTGGCCTTTCAAAGCCTTTTGTGTGATACCTCCTCTGGTTACTGTTAAAGTGTCAAACAGAATTTTAAATGTACTGAATAACTATGAAACAGTGAGTGCTCGAAGTCACACTGCTTAGCGTAACAATAACTGCTGGGTTTCAGCAGGTGCGGACTTTTTAATTAAGGTTCTTACATTTTCACTGGAAACACATTTATGGTGTGTTTAAGTTTCCGGTCCCTTCAAATGAACAGAGATGAAAGATGTGATTGTTCTACAGTTTCAACACGGACTTGAAGCAAGTTTATACATGTTTTTTACAAGGATGTCCAACTGCATCAATGCACCTCATAGACTCACTGTGCCAGTGTGCATTTTGACTCACCTGGTTGTGACAAGAACATATAGACCTGCAAACTGGTGTGCACAGCAGGTGCATGTTCTGGGATCAGAGCACATTGATGCAATTTGTTACTTCAAACTATGCAAGAAGCTGCTAGCGCCTGTGTGCTCAAGCTTGCGAATGCAGTAACTAAGTCTAACAGCAAGAGGAAGCAGAGTCTGTCCTGCGGAGATGCAAGGGTCAAAGATGAGTTCAGCCAATCACAGCACCAGAAATCATTTTATGGAGTCTATCCCTCTCGTTCCCACTACTTACTCCAGCTGCTGGGTCCTCAAGTGAGGACGCTTCTCTTTAACCTCTTGCCCCCGCACTCTGCTGAACGGTGTCATGTTCTTTTGAAAGGTTGCAAGGTGCACTTAAATGCACCATGAAACTGTCCCTGTTGGCATCCTCATGTTGCTGTTGAAGTTCAAGAGGTGTACTTGAATGCATCATAAAGCTGACCCTGAGTGTGTAAAAATCACAGATACTAGAGACTAAAAGTTAATTCAAACGGTAAAATCTAACTTAATATCGGCCACCTGCACATTCATACACGTGTGTTTTTACATCTAGCCGAGACAAACATGTCATTGATGTGCAAACCTTTAGAGGATCAGGGACACTGTTGCACACTTTTCCGTGTCCTATGAATATATTAAGAAGTGTATCTACCTGAAAGAACATTCACATATCCACTTTATGAAAATATCTGAATAGAATAAATAAAATTCTAAGGTCACGCCACCCACCTCCATCTGCCCATATGGTTATGAAAGAACTTGAAGAGTTCACATTGGAACTTTTTTTACTTTTAGAAATGTGATGGCTGGTTACCGTGAGGCATGAAACCCAATTTCAAAGCAGTACTGTATGTACAAAGCCTTGTCAGAGAGAAAAATACACCATCAGAAATAATGAGGTAAATATTGCTCTTGTGGTCCCACAGTGCATTTGTTTTCCTACAAAACATTTCTTCAACTCTGCACTATGATTTTTGGAGGAATTTAATAGGAGCTTTTAACTGTTGCACTGCTAACTTTAAGAGCTGAAATGGAGTTACATGAGTATTTGTTGTTGATTATTTTCCTATAAATATCGCACTTATAGTACAAATAATGGCTCATTTTTCATGTTAGCATAACTGTCCCTTTAAACAAGCACATTAGGAGATATCAAGGGTCAAGGAAGTTGTCTGGGGAGTTGTCTCAGGAGGTGAGTGAGGATGCCCAGGGGACGGCAGGAGTCCGTGTAAATTCTGGTGCCTACATCTGGACACGACTTGGACAAGTCCCAGATCCCTGACTGGGTGACAGGCGTGTCTGCTAGCCAACCTTGGCCAGCTGAGATGGGGGGGTGGGGGTCGGAGAGTGGGGATTAGGGAGGTGTTTGGCTTTGACAAGGGCAGACAGGACAGCCAAGTGTCAGAGAGTGAGCCTATCTGTGCCTCCTCACTTTTCCCTCCCTCTCTCTCTCTCTTTACCTTTTCCTGCCTCCTTATTTTTACACAATTTATTACAACAACAAATGCGAAGACGGGTCAGTCAAGCCTTCAGGAGCATGATGAGTGAATATATGATTGTTCTGATGGGGTTTGTGTTTCTTTTGTCAGATATTCTGTGAAAATCCATCCAAACATTAAATGTCCATTTCTTATCACTGCCGTTATGTTTATTTACAACTTTGGCTGCCATGAGTCACTAAAGTGATTATCAAAGTTTATCGCTCTTGAAAATGCCTAGTCATTATTAGCACACTCGGAGGAGAAATCCAGTGCTAAATAGTGCTCCCATCAAAATGGCTCTGTCACACAATACGGAAGCAATGTGCTGAAATAAACGAGAGGAGAAACACTGATGTCATCAATCCCAGTGTTTAGTTTTTTCGTCTAAGCTTTCTTTCTTTTGTCTTTTTTCTTTTTGTCTTTGCATATGTGCAGCTGAGAGGTAGAGCCATGCCAGTTGAATGTGTGTGTGTGTGTGTGTGTTTCCAGACGCTAGTATCAGCTATCTGTGTTTGTGTCTAATCTCTTTTCTTGCTGAGAGACACAAAGGCAGGGGCTCCCCATAAAGTCCAATAGAAGTGATTAAAAAAGTCAGGGGTGGTACAGCGGCACCGTGGAGCAGCTGCAAACCTCCCAAAAAGCTGTAATTACTTTTCTCTTCATCTTTCCCTCTCTCACCGTCTCCCACAGTCTGATTACTTACCTTAGAGAAAATCTAATTGACACAGCAAATTGGCAAACACACTGTGAGAACTTCAGCACCAAGCCAGTCGATCCTGACTAGATAATTGAGAGAAATATTGCTTCGCACCTTCCTAGGACTTTCTGGGAGGGCTTAAAAAGGGGATGTGGTATCTGTCTTTTCAGACTGGTGATTAGAATCAAATAGAGTCAGTAATTACTGATTGGAGCACCGCTGGGAAGGCTAAAGACCTAGACTGAAACAGGGTGAAGAGTTATTTATGAAGACTTTCTCCACTTTGCTTGTGTTAGAGTCACCTCATGAAGTTGTTTTCTTGGCCCTTTGTACTTATATTCTTTTTGGTCTGATTTTTTTTTTATTACTTATCCTGGAATTCGTTTATTAACCATATTTTTGTGTTCAGTGAAGGATGAAGGAACTTGTTCATAAATTGACCTTGGACGTTAAACTTTGATCTAAAAATTTAAAGGTCCTCACACACCAAGCTGACTGTCAGCTGTCAGCCAGCATCAGGCTTTTGTTCAGCGTCCGTCACCATTGGCTCTAGTCAACTCTTGTTGACTTCAGGGAGAAACAACACTCAGACTGGCTATTCCTTTACAAAAGTAAAATCCTGATAGTTATTCCTCTGGTTGACGAAGTTTGTAAAATCTGAGTTATAATTTGTTCTATGAAATTTCCTTTATTTCATGTTAAATTGTAATAAAGTCACACCTGTATCATTAATTTTTAAAAGCAAGCCAGTGCACGGCTATTGACTTTCAAAGTGTTTGACTTCATGTAATAAAAATGATAAAAGCCAGTCAGAAACACTGTTTAAACCAATATAATTTTCTTTTTCATTTAAAGTAGTAGATTCTTTTCACATAAAGCTTAAAGCAGGGTCTCTACTTAACAGTCTACATCTCTAAACCACTGGGCAACGTCCTCTGCCCTAAAACAGATAATGTGGCATGAGAAGTAGTTTAAAATTGAATCTGAGAGCTCTTACACTAAATATGAAGTGCACTTCATACGATGTAGCCAATAATTATGATATCAAAGAAAAAGCTGTGGTGGTGGATGAAAAAGCAGCAAACAATGTTGTTATGAATGTATCACTAATATTGAGAAGTGTCAGGTTATGAAGGCTACCATTGACTCCCACACAAGTGTGATTGAGTTGTATTAGTCAGCTTGTGGCCAAGCAGCTGATAAATGAGCCACTTATGGTGGAACATGAATGAATCAGCTGATAAAGCACAACTTTAACACTCTACCTGAACTAATATAGTGCTTCATTTATTCAGTGTGGAGTACATCACATGCGTATTATCTTCAGTATACTGCAATGTCTTTATAGGTGATGATAGCAAATGCATCTCTTAAATAGCAAAAAATGTTCTTCAAAACAGGAATTAAATCTGCATTTATTTACTGTGTATTAAGAGCTTTTATTTAAAGACTAAGAGCAGAGTTTCTCACAAGTCAACAGCTTTAAAATAAGCAAATCTTACAAAATAAAATTAATATGGAGATCATGTATGTCATTTCGTCCCTTATCTCTAGAATATATGCAGGACAGTCTGTCTGCCATTCTCACCTTTCGGTTTCTATACAAGCTTTTCAACACCAAGGTCACCCAAAAGTTTGCAGTCAGTGAACTTATCGGGCCGGCAAAAATGTGACCAAATGAAAAACTGAAGTCCGATCAGCGAAAAAAAAGAGATGAAAACTAAATCAACGTTCCTACTACATAGCTGTCACCTTGCATCATAGCTGTGTTAGAAGTCCTCCCAGAGCGTTTGACCTCTGGTTGCTCCCTCTGTCCCTCTGACTGCACAGTGGAGCCTAAGGAGGGCTCAGCCTGGTTAGGAGCCCTCCCCGCCTCCCAACTTGTAAGAGCTGTGGCAGGCGGGCTCCTCAGGCAGTCTGCCCAGCACAGTGACCCCGCCGACAGAGAGGAAGGGAGGGAGGGAGGATGAAATGTTGGAGTGGGAAAGAAGTAAAATGAAATGTATGCGTGAGAGGGAGAGAGGCAGAGTGGCAGAGTGCTCGCATGTGAGAAAAGGAAAAGATAATGGATGGAAAGAAGAAGAGAGTGAAGCGAAAAAGGAGGACAGGAAGTGAAAATGAGACAGAGCCCAGAGTACGGAAAGGAAAAAAAAACATAAAGAAAAGTGACAGTAAGAGAAAGGTGTGACAACCAGGGACTAAATCTTGAGAGACAAAAGAAATGAAAAAAAATAAGAGAGGGAGAGAGGAGAGCAGAGACGGACAGTCGCTGTGACTGCTGCTGCACAGTACAGCCCTACAGGCCAACACGGACCAGTCCTCCAAATGTCAGCCCAGTCAGGACCACCCTGGGAAGCCAGCAAGACCCCCCTGGGACCTCCAGGAAAGCAGATAACAACTGACATGGGAGAGCTGAGCTGCCACTCGTACACACATACACACACACACACACACACACACACACAGACACAACCACAACCACAGCCTCCATGTTCCAGGAGCAAACATGTCTGGACTGGTTGCGTTGCCATGTCTGGATGCGCTCCCTCATCCACATGGGTCACAGCCTGTTTTCAGACCGCACTGCAACCAAAGTGGGCACGAGTTTCCTCTTATAAAAAAAAAAAAAAAAATTCTCTGGGACTTGGAAGACTTAGACAGACTACAACGTCGATGATAGAGGGTGATAGTAAAATGGCCTCATTCTTTCAGTCTCAGACTAATGCAAAGATAAGGCACAAAATGAAAACTGTCCGGTCGAGGGAGTTGTCAAAGAGCATGTGAGAGAAAGAGAAGGAGGAAGTGGATGGTGAGGAAATGGAGACACCATAGAGATAGAGGAAGAGAAAACAAAAGAGATAGACAGAGAGGGAGAACAAAGCGCCCTCTCCATGCTCGAGGCTTAGAAACAAAGGCAGAAAGTAGAGCCAAAGGGAGGAAGAGAAAAAACGGACGCGAGTGGGAAAGAGCAGTCTGATTAATTGAGACAGAGTCAACTGACCGCAAGTCATTAAGCTGCCATTGGGCTGAGCGCCAGTCACTATTCATTCCCCTCACTACCACTCTCCGCTTCTCTGCTCTGAGCCCTGTATCATCCCCGCGTCACCTCCACGCTCCTTTCACACACTCACCAACACATGGGCATAATTCCTTCCAGACAGCAGGCCGTTCTCTGAAAAAAGAGCTTTTGTCTTCATTAAGGCATCCGCTCGGAGGAATGTCATTTGGGATGGCTGCTCTTGAGTGTGGGATGACAAATGATGATTGTTTCGCTGCATCGAGACCAAAAGCAATGTGTTTCAGCAGTATGAAGATGTACGATAGCTTTTCTCACCTAATATCTTCCCACACATGGAAAAAGGAACTTTGCTGGTTGTTTTAAGATATTTATGTGCACCACAGAGGTTTTTGGGAATCTTGTTCATGTATCCTGTGTGCTTTTCCAATGACCCCATTTGTAAAATTAAGTTGTGCAAGAGTGAACTGGAGTGACTGACACCATAGAAGAAGAGTTTCCCAGCTTGACTACCTGAGAGATGAATGTTTTATTCTTCTATTAAAAATTGTTGTTCTTAGCATAATGAGAGTTTGCTTGTGTTTGCTGTTGAAAGAGCTACATTGATTCATTTTTTTATTAGAAATGTTCAATCCTTAACTTTTCTCTTGTTAACATGCTCTTGATTTTGTATTTCAGGTGCTTAGTTATTTTGTCATGTAAGCTCATAGAAAATATGCATTTTATATCTGTAACTTTCTGAATTACGGCCCGCTCACACTAGCACTTTACAATTTAATTCATCTCAGTGTAGCTGCAAGTTGAATTAGGCAAAGATTTCTTGTCGAGCTCAATTTGGCAAAGTAACTCATAAAAGAGAGTTGTGAAGTACAAAAAGTAGCAATTTTTGTATGCTATATATTTATATTATTTTATATTTATATATTATATATTTATTAGGGCTGTCGAAGTTAACGCGTTAATAAACTCCTTTTAACAGCACTAATTTTTTTAACGCG
>JAPZDY010000009.1:12135698-12148359 GCA_029783645.1 Ctenochaetus hawaiiensis | reverse complement strand
TATTGGGGGGGAAAAAGTCACTCTTGCCTGCATTCAAAACTTGAGAGCCCTGTAATGGTAAGAAGTTTTTTTTTTTATCCTAATCTCAGCAGGATGCAAATTGGTGTGTTTCACAAATGTCCACAAAAGGCGGAGATGAACTTTTACGACTGTAATCCACATCTTTTAAGAAATTACGTTAGTTTTTTTGTCTTTGTCTGTATCACCACTCCTCTCCATCACTGTTGAAGGTATTTCAGGATAATTTGGATGAATTTTGGAATCCAGTGTAGCTCAGGCAGCATTGAAAGGTCTCTTAAACTATGGCAGTGATTTGAAGGTCATAGGTGGCTTGTTAAGCAATGAACAGGTTTTAATTAAAGGTGTAAATTTTCACCAGGCAAGCCATGAGGGCTGGTTTCTGAAAGACAACAGATTAATTATTGAGATAAGAAAGCATGTTCAGGAAGCCCCCAGTCTTGATTTCTTTTATTTGCAGGGCTGTCACTGAGGACGCGGACAAGTCGCTAATGAAGACCTCTGCAGAAAATCAGAAATACAGTAATACCTACTTGTATAATTTAAAAAACAAAATTTCAAATTTTTTAAATCATACAAGGAGGTATTAAATTTTGTAAGAGCACTTGTTGTAGGTCTAACGTGAAGATTATGTAGTTTATTGGTTTGTTTTTCATTAGTCATGTCTTAATTTAATTGTTAAGCATATATTAGAGGCATTGTTCAAATTGTTCAATTGTTCAGTTGTTGCAAAGCAAAAACAAAAGGAAATATGAGTTTTGTGCACTTACATACATTGTTTTGAACATGCATGGAAATGAGCGCCCATGTTTATCTGGTCCAGATGCAAGTAAAAGTCTCTTGGACTCATTGCCTAAACCCAACAGGGAGTCAGCCATTTTGAATTAAGAAGCCATTTTTGGCAATTTGAATGTGCTGTATTTTTTTAAACTTGTTCTAGAGCATTCATAAGACTGACTTCAGATTTGGTGTGTGTCCTCTGATCCACTTCGTGGTTTTCAAAAATTATCAAATGATCATACTATAGTTAAAACGTGTGGCCCTTATGTGCTCTTTTCATGTCTCGCCATAAAAAACAAAATTGTTAAAACTTTTGTGTTAAATGTCCAATCTGCACCAAACTTCACATGTTTGATAAGAGTCCTGTCCTCAACACATCTACATGACAATATTTGATCATACTTATAGCGCAACCTGCTGGCCACAGGAAATGACTCTCAATGACCAGGTGTCATATTTTAATTAAATCATTCCACAGAATGAATCTTAATGACTTAATGACTGAGCGTTTTGCCATGATAATCAAAGTTGTTTTTGAGTGGAGGAATCAGCGAAATCCCACCAAACTTGCCGCAGTTGTCACACATGTCAGATATTAATATCTGGTATAATTTTAAGTAGTGGGTGGGGCCTAATGGCTGTGTGGTGCACCCTACAAGGTTTTTCTATCTCGCGATATGTGTATTAACTTTTTTTTTTAATCTGCCATTTCTATTATCCACTTGTTGAAATCATGAATATTTTATCTTTTATTTTCCAACTTTGCATTCTGTCTTACTCACATTTATACGAACATACTTCTGCCATACTGAAGAATGGTAAGTTGACTTTTTTGTAGAAATCAGAAGCGACTTTATTTCTTAAGAAAACATAAGAAAGAAAGAAAGAAAGAAAGAAAGAAAGAAAGAAAGAAAGAAAGTGCTTTTGTTTCTTTACTTTACAGAGGAGAAAATCATTCTAACTGGACACCTGAAGCACTTGCAGGGCTTTACATGGCCCAGGACTGAAGGGCAGGTAATTAAAACTGTTGACATCAGTTATGTTATTGAGGTGAGGTATCCGTCCAGAACCAAATGGAGACTTAAGACAACACCCACCCCAGCCACAGCCTGTTCACTCTGCTGCCGTCT
This sequence comes from Ctenochaetus hawaiiensis, assembly GCA_029783645.1. Taxonomy (NCBI): domain Eukaryota; kingdom Metazoa; phylum Chordata; class Actinopteri; order Acanthuriformes; family Acanthuridae; genus Ctenochaetus; species Ctenochaetus hawaiiensis. Next base: position 12,146,431 of record JAPZDY010000009.1, on the reverse strand, counting down.
AGAAAGAGATAGAGGAGCATCTTCTGCAGTACAACCATGGTGAAGAACAGCTTTCCTCCTCATACTGTGAGATTGTTCACCCCATGCTGAGCATTCAAATGTAAAAACTAGCTTTTATTTTCATGAATTCATTCCGTTTTTGTCTGATTTTGTAGTAGCACACGTGAACTACAACTGGATTTCATTTCATACTTTGTGTTGTAAAATTACGATTGTGCAATCTTGGATCTCAAGTGTTGAATCTTGAAAAGTAATTGGAAAAAACAGCTGCAGACTAAAATGTTGGGCCAATTTTCAGACAAAAGGAACTTTACTAGAGGGTTTTTCTACAATGCTTATGACACTTGAAGCTATTTAAGCACCTTGTGGCGAAGGCGTTTTTTGTTTGAGGACAAACACAGCCATGCACGGCACACATGATAAAAACTTGCAGACTCTCACAGTCGTTTTTCTTGGTGAAAGAGAGGGCATTTTGGCTGAAAACCCTGGTAAGTATGGGAATCTTAATGCCTAAGCTTTCAACCTACAATGGTAATCATTTGAAAAAAGGGGGATTGAAAGCAGAAAAAAACCCACAAAAAAAAACTCTATTCTTGCCGGTCAGCACAAAAAGCACTCTGTGCCCTAAAAGAGTGTACCGTTTTTCAGCCTTACATGTGATGATGTTTGCTTTTTTCGATGGGAAACGTCCACAGCAGTGTTGTCTCTCCACATCTGCCCAGACTACTGAGCCATACTTGGCATTAGACATGGTGCACCTGCTCTCTCAGATTTCCAGGTGTTGACGTTAAACCACAATAGAACAAAACATTTGAGACTTGTAATCCACACAAGGGCTGCAGCAGAACATCATCCCTTTCTGAATCCAGAGAGTGTGTCCTACTTCCTGGACACAGTATGTCCGTGTCTGTGGAGAAGACAAAAGACTGTGGCTCACATGCAGGAACCTAAATTTCAAAGAAGTAAAAGCAGCTGAGCAAAAAACAAATTTCCTCATTCAATTGTTGCTTTCTTGGAGGGGGTGATATGCATTTGCCATGTTAAGCCAGCAGTAAGTGGCAGAAAATACAGGCAGAGCTGTCAAGATACTCTGCATTTATGAAGACATAGATATATTCTTCCTGTCTCACATAATCTGCTATCCCATTCTGTGCAATGAATTCTTAAGACCTTTGGTAGGTTGAATGCAAAAAAAAGCCTCATTATAATCCCTGGCAGAGGCATTCATGAAAGGTGGCATTTGTATTCAAAGTCAAAGTGCATCCACCATCAAAGAAGAGTGTCGAGCAAATCCAGTCGTCTCTACTTCATTTAGGTAATAAAAAGATAGGGAGGAGAGGAGATTAAGAGAAAGGAAGGGAGGGGAATGGAAAAAGAGAGAGGAAAACTTGTGAGATGAAAAGTAACCTGTGGGGATTAGCTCCTTCATATAGTGTTAGCGCAGTAAGTTCACCATCAATATATTATTTTCCTGCTAATATATAATTAATGATGACTGTCTTGTGCAGACATACATGTGGACAGACAAAGTACAGGCTTTGATACATGCACGCTGAGTTGCTGCACCTGTCAGCATTATGCAGAAACAAGTGCTGGTGAAGTTACAGCTGCCTACTTTTCTGCACTTTGATGAAGTTGGCAGAGTTCAACGTTAGAAGTTTCTCACATATTTGTATAGTTTGATTTGGCAAGAGGAATTGTGACCCACTCCCTGCATATAGATCTTTAATTGCCCCAATTCCAACTGTTATGTATAAGCTGTTATACAATAACAGTAAATACTAAAGTTAATGTGAGCAAAAGAGATGCTGCCAATTTTTATTGCAACTGTTACAAATGTAGTATTAAGCAAATCTAAGTCTATATTTTACAACACATTGATTTAAAATTGTCATATACCCAGTGAGAGGGGAAAAATGTTATATGAATGTTTGTTCGGAATAATCATCGTTGGGCTTTGCCTTAAATGTGCACAGGTATTAATCCAGAGGAGTCCTTCCCTAAGGTCAAGCATTGCTCCCAGGTAGCCTTAAGATGGAGAGGAACTATTACTCCATCTGACACCCAAAGGTCACAACCAAATTCACCTCGTGATTGTAAACACATTGCTGTGAGGGAGCTGCACCAGGCTGATACTCCTTAAATCTCACAAATATGCAGAACGCTCCATGGCTTTGCAACAACTCGTCTACACAAAACAAAATACAGCTTTTATTCTTTTGATTCAACCAACAAATCATCGAATGAATACTCTAAGTGGCCCCTTTGTCTTTTAGGCACCATGATGTTGACTTCAACTTTGTAAATCCTTATCTAAAACTTCAGCAGTTTTACCAAACTACATGAAACAAAGACTGTTCCACAGAAGTTCTGCTCTCCTGCTTCTTGAAGTGGGAATGAAAAGGCAGCATTTCTGCTGCTGGGTTTGAAAAAGTTTTGAGGACTGCTCCAGGACAAGATAATAAAAAAAGAGAGAGAGAGACTGAAGTGAATATAATAGAGAGAAAACAAACAGCAGCACCAAGCGAAACACAATCAAAGTCACACATGATGTACAGTATGTCGAATACTGTTTGCACATTTCATCTTCTCCCTGTGTTTCCTTTCTCTCGCTCTTCCTATTCTTTCTAGTTTTTGCTTGTAATTCAGGAGAAACCGTGTGTAAATGTTTTCATCCTTTAACAGAATAGGTTAAGAAAAAAAACGAAGTCACATTTTTCATCCTTCTTCGATTTAAATGTCTGGAAAGAGCGTGTGGGAGGAGAGAAAGACTGGAATGTTTGACAACATTTTCACTGTCGGTGCAGTTGTTGACTGGGGCTTCACAGCCACAGCAGAGAGGCAAGAGGCCAAAATCTGATGCATTCAGGTCCTTAATCCTTTTAAAATGCACTTGGACACAATCTGAATGTGTCTTAAATTTAAGATGCACAACAGGATTTGACAGCAGACTCACTCACTGCGGCTGCCGCTCTAAAAATCTGAGCGTTTCACTTTTGAAGGACTACAAATGGATATTTGCAGACAATTTTATTCAAACCAGTCTATTTAATTCACAGTTTTAGCACTTTGAACACCCTGTTACTCATTTGTGAAAACAAACACACACACTCAGATTTCTGATGGGTGCATCCAGTTAGCATGAATTAAATCTGTCAACTTGCAACTAGAGCTCATCATTCCACGGCACTGTTGTTTCAAGTTGGCTCCAGATCTGCCATCTTCTAATATAAGGCCAATGCAGTACATTCCCATTCTGATTAGCTTAAAGGAATCACCCCCCATGTGCCTTGTGCTCCATCTCACTATGAGGTAATATTGATGTTTTGCTCAACCTGAGATCAATGGCTTGTCATGCCTCATTAGGCCACACAGCAATGCTGTTTACTCTGCACATTGTTCCGAGGCTGCGTGTGACGATAGAGCGTCTCTGTGATGCATGCTAACAGTGCAGGCCTCATGGGTGCTTTGTAGCGGGCTCAAGGTCAGGTGGGATATCACCCGGGTCTTGGATTAACTGCCCTCTGGAGGTTTTTCATCCATGTGAAACAGAAAATATATACTCGGCTGTTTGACCTTGGGGGAGGCTGTTTTCTGCCCCTCAGGATCTGACAACATAATTCCAAAGCTGTGGTCAGCGGCTGCGTGTCCAAAGCAAACGTTCAGGAAATGACCTGGCGGAGTGAGATAAATTCACCAATATTTCTTTTCCATTTCAAACTTCTCAAGAGAAGTCCCTGTGAGGCGGCGCACAGCTTGTATGTCTTACAAATGAACAACTCACACACACATTCTCATATGAATCTATTGATTGCTTTGCTTTAAAAATATGAGCTGGGAATTGTGGCGCCCCGTTCTTTGTTCTGAGCCCGAGAGTCAGTAGAATATGACAGAGACAAACAGTATGACTCACCAGACATTTCTGTAGTGGGTCAGTCGTCCTTAAAAGATCAAGTGTTTGTCAAACAGGGAACATTTTGAAGGTAAATTTTCACAAAGATATCTAAGATTTCTCCTCTTATGTTTCTTTTGTTGTTTCGGTTTTTGACATCTTTTCATTTTCTTTAATAAGTAAGAACCAACGGACTGTTAGAGATATATATCTGAGGATTTCAACACGGGTTTCAACAGAGAAGAGATTATTTTATTGATGTGTTCATTGTTGTTTTACAGCAACCTTTTTCTTTGATCAACTTAAAAGAAAAATCTCAGCACGCCATGGGCTGAACTGCTCGCAGACACAACAACCTACTTAACTATTTGTTTTTATTTTGTTTTAGAAATGATTAATGCAAACCTTTCTCTGACAACATTCCCTCATTTCACTCTCTAGGTTTTTCTTTAATTTATTTTTTTGCCCACACTTTACTGAACAGTCTTAATCACTAATTAATAAACAGTCTCTTTAAAGTGCCAGCAGACACTGTGCTAATTAGCATGAAAGTCGCCACAAACACACACAGACGTACACAAAAAAAACAACCTAAAAAAACATAAAACCGTTACAGATCTATTCAAGTCATGCTGGATGAGGTTTCAGTAAAGGCCCTTTGCCAGATGGTTTTCTGGGAAAGGATTTTCAGTTAATACTCCACCATAGTGAGTCTCCTTCTTCCACTTTGTGTTTTCCCCTGTTGCTCCACTCACTCCACAGCCTTCTGTATGCATCTAATAACCATGACACCTCGATGAGTCTGTCTGCAAGTAATTGTTTTATCACACTAAACTTGATGCTGCCACTTTGCATTGTACACTATATAAAAGACGTTGCTCTCTCCATCTCTGCACTGTTATGCTAGTAAATGTACACCTGTGCATGTCATGTCTATATCTCCTCATAGTGTATTTATTACCTGACTTGCTGCAGAATGACTCTTCCTTTCCCTGATGCATTAGATGAGCATGTGTGGTGAAATCTTCTCCAAATGCATGCAATATTCCCTCTCTGAGGGGACACGTGCGTGGATAACTCACCAGCTTAGCCAGGTCACTGTTTAATTTCCTAACGAGCAGCTGTCTCTGCTTCCCTCAAGAGCCAAAGTTTTCTGTCTAGTTGGTCAGACTGTGCTTCAGTGTCATTGTTTAGTTTAAAAGGATGAATATTTACAGTTTGTTGTTGTAGGTGAAGCATAACTATGTTTAAAAGTCTTTTTTTGTCTCCAGTAGTGTCTTGCTGTGTGGCATCCTGTGATCTTTGTCTTCTCTAACTCAAACCAGGAAGTCCCTCTTTCTTCCTACTCCTTCTCCACTCTTCTTCAGAGGATCTTGCTTGCTTGTTATAAGCTGGTGCAAACGTCCTCAATTCCTTCTTACTGGTGTGAGAAAAATCTACAACATAAACTGTGTTTGCAATAAGACAGAGTGCAGATGAGTTAGTCTCTGCCTCCAAGCATCTGTATGGAAATGATCAACACTCAGTGGGACATTCAATTTAATTTCCACTTCATCCTCATGTTAGTCATGATGAATTCATTATATATTATTTAACTGGCTTGTCTGAGTTTGTACAAGACTTACCGGCAGGAAAGCCTGGTGGCAACACCAGCCATGCCTGTATCCGTCGGATTACCTCTCCAAGGTCAGAGTAGTTATCTTTCCCAGCTTCCTGCCCCTCTTATCCTCCACCTTTTCATTCTCTACCTCGGAGCTACAGAAAGGTCACTCCCAGCTGGAAGGAAACAGAAAAGAACGGGGTGGTTATTTAATATGGTTTCTGATTGATTTCTATCACATGATAAGAATCAGATAGTTTATCTTCTTGTAAAGATGCCACATTATTTATAATTGGATACAGGAAGAAACACCATTTGTTATTGACATTGTCAGGCAATGGAATGGGCAGCCCCCCAATGTATTTTGTTATCTAGGTGATATATGAGGCAGCGGATGAAGGTCCCCAGGTAGTTTGGATGAGATGCAGAGATGGAATATGCCACCAGCATGTGAGTGCAGAGTACATGCTGCGTGTAAGTGTATGTGTGTGTCAGTGAAATTGGTTATTGGATGCCGGTATCAGATTCTATATATTGCAGATTGGTTGATGAGTGTCAGCCTAATGTTTGGTCTCTGCTGAGAGACAGACTGATGCATTTTTAACAGCAGACAGCAGCATATGTTAGATTTGCTCCCAACAGTCATGCATGATCACATGATGCATGACTGTACGATGGAAAACAATAATGAGGAAAAATTCTGATAAACATAAGGAGGTATTACAATTGATTTATCCCCATACTGATTTATGCCACTTGTCCTGAAACATCCTGCTGTGACACAGGAAAAGGAATACTAAAGAGTAATTAATTAATTTACTTAATAAGATGAATAGTTTTATAATAAATGTTAAAAATGTCCCAACTTCAATACACTAACTCTTTGTGTGTGCAACAGTCATAAAATTACCTACTTAAAAAAATCAACCTTCATTTGGTCTCCAACACTGGTTTTATCCTCCGTAACTGTCCTGCCATTGCGACCCACCTCCACCATCTTGATGAGAAAAGTCGGGTTGTTAAGGTGTGTATTTAATCTGAACCACGTTAGTTCCTTAAACACTGAAACATCATGTGCCAAATGTGTAGATTTTTATATTAGTGTATGTAGTTTGCAGAAACATACAGTTCCGACACTTTAAGTAGCAACTGGGCTGAGACGCCCAACAGTGTCTATTAAACCAGGAAAAAAGCACTTTGCACTTGTGTATTAACTCAAATGAGAAACAGAGTATGGCTTTCCATGAGTCTCTAAACCTCAGCAGAGACATGGCCATGAATTAATGACCCAATAGAATTTAGTGCACATTTATGTTACTTTCTCAGATGAATAACCATCCTTGCACTTCTTAATATCCTGTTTCCATAGGCAGTAAGTCGACTGTTGCTCATAATAACGGAGCATCATCAAAGCCTTTCTGCCTACAACTTGTGAGTGAAGCCTCCTGGGCACCAGCTGGTCCCTTGGGTCCTGGAAGATTGACAGCCCAATGATCCCTGCAGACTTCTTCCCAAGGCCAAGGCATTTAACTAGACTTCCTGTCTCAGCCATTAGCGCCTGTATCTGTCTCTCTCTTACACACACAGAGATGTACACATAAAAAAAACTCTGGGAAATTTATATGAGATCGAAAGTAAGATCATAACACAGGTTGTGCAACTTTATTGTCCTATATATCGAACCCACGAGGGAATACTTTCTTTCTTCCATCATTGTCTGATACGGGCTAATCCAGACTCACCAGCTCTGTTTTTGCACATGGTGTTCACTCCCTGAATCCCCAGGCTCTGAGCTGATTATAATATGCCCTGCTTGGGAGAGGATGATCTTGATATATATCCCACAAACACACACACGCACACACTTTTCCTTTCATGTTTCATTCAAACCTTGTTCCCTCCAGTTTCTTAATATTACGCATGGCCTATCGCAATTTGTTGCCAAAAGCTTCATCCATAATGCTGGGAAATTTACTTGCAGAAGCAGTTAGTACCATCCTTTCTTTCCTTAACAGAGCTGAAGATGACAGCTGTGGCCTGCAGCAAATCCAGCAGTGACCTGTGTTATGTCTTCATCTGCTGTCTTGTCAAAACCCCCAAAGATAGTGATCTAAAAAGTATAATCAAAATGTATGAGCTACAGAGCGCAGAAGCACCAGTATGTAATCACTTGAGATAAAAAAAATCTGCACGTTATCTCTAGATTTACTAAAATGCCATAGAGCGCTAAGCACAGTGGGAACCCTTAATAAGTAGTAATCAAAGGTACACAACATTTCTGAGTCAATGATTTCTTGCAGTTTGAACATTTCTCTCTCTCTCTCACACACACACACACACACACACACATATATATATACATATATATATATATATATATATTGCTCCTTTTAGGGAAGTAAATTTACATACTTACACGTAAGGGCAAGAATCATGTCGAATAAACCTTTGTATAACAAAACTTATGATGACTTAGCTGAGATAGGTTTTTTAGCTTTGCTCGGAAAAGTTCTCCAAAAAGCAACATTAAAAAATAGTTCCAATTATTTTGTTATTTAGTGTTTAGCTGTGAAGTATGGTTATGGACAGCTAAAATTAATTTACTATAAGACTGAACAGTTACTGGCGCTCACTGAGAAAAAAAATCTGAACTAAACAACTCAAAACTTTGATGGGGTCCAAAGTGTGAGTTTGGACACCAGACTCTGTTAAACCTCAAATCCTAGGATGAATATTGCTCCTGAAAGCAACAACAGTATGTAACAGTGATTTTTTTTTTTATGCGGTGCTCAACATTAAAAATACTGTAAAAATACTGTTCACTGACAGCTTTGTAGCGCAGTGAGGAACTTTGCTGCTGATTTAACCATGAGATGGAGGAGTTGGTAAACTCCAGAGGTTACAGGTTCTCCGCCGGCCCAAGGTTGCGTAGGTGTCTAAATGCTGATTCACAGCAAATCATTGTTGCTTTCATCTGATGTGAAGTGGTGCCAGGGCTTAAGGTATAAGACGAGCTATCAAACAGCATTGATCAACACTTTGTGCTGAATATGCTAAAAGAGTAGAAAAAAAGTTTTTTGTTGGGATTAAACTATTTTGATCTCCTCTCAGTCTTGCGAGGGGAGGTGAGGGAACAGATTGTGAGAGTCTGCTGTTATCCATCATGAATATGTCAAACACAGCGGGGGGTCCAGTTAGTGACTGTTTTTACTGTCTTTTGTTAAAGGTGTCAGCATAATGCAATGACAGATGCTTATGGGGGTTCGTTTCTCACGTCTAATAAATGAACAGGAAGGATTCTTTTGAAGGATAGTGAACCTGAGCTGCAGTGAGTTACTTCAAACACGGTAACAATATGCCAAATAAACGGTGGCAGTTGCTCACTTCAACACTTTGCAGCTCTTGTGTCTCTGTTTGTTTGTTGTTTTGTTTGCATTTCATCTGTTTGTGTGTATGTCTCTTAGATCTGTGTGTATAATCAAAAGCACGTGCCACATTCACTTGCTCGCAAACAAACCTATTACACTGCAAATATCACACTGTTACAGCAAATTCTCTGTAAACTAAACTTAACCTCAGGTGCCGCAAATAACTGTACGTGTACTTTGACATTATTTTTCGAAACAATGAAACCTGTCAGTGTTTTGACACATTTACTTCGCATTATGCAAATTGCATGCTGTTACTGATAATATGGAGAGACAGATCAGATGAGTCGAGGAAAACCATTCTTATTTTATGAGTCTTTTGATGCAATGTGTTGCAGTTTGAACAGCAGACTGAGCCTGGTACAGACATGTTACTCATTTATGTGTCTAATCTGATTATTGTCTTGTTGATTGTCAGGTAATTAGGAGAAAGCAGAATAACATTTTTTCATTTTTTTGCTCTGCTAGTAGCAGGGCTCTTGATATGTTGGACAGTCAGTCCAACACCTTGTTAAAAACTGAAATATCTCAACCTCTCCAGGGTGGATTGGCTCAAAATTTGGTACAAGATACATTTATAGTTATTAGATAATGAAATCTAAAGGCTAGGTAACCAGCCAACAGCCAACATAATGTCAACAGCTGGGGTTTGGATTATATTGCCATAAAATTCAGTACAGCCGTTCATGTTTTTTCCTAATTGTCATTTTCTTGGTGATGCCTTCATTTTCAGCCTGCATTGAAGTCTGTTCAATAATAATTATTAAACATTAGTAAAAAGTGTTTATGATAGTTGGGGAACACGATAAATGTTGAAGCTGCTAACCATCTGCATGTTAGTACTGTCTTTGTAAGCATGTTAGCATGCTGAGGTTAGTGCTCAACGACCTGCTGTAACAAAGCACAGCAGCACAGAGCCGCTAGCATGAGTGAAGGATCTCGCTCTTGTTTCTTTCTGTCTGTATTTGTGTAGGAGGCGATGCTATTTCTGTAATTTGTAAAGCAGTGGAGCGCAAACCTATTTGTGTATCTCTTGGAGCCAATGAACTGAGAAATAAGTTGTTAAATTACATGATATCATTTAAAAACTTTAATATTATATCAAAACACATTATTTAATTTTGCCAACACTCTCATAAAAAAAGGGTTGCCATGGAGTTTTCATATGGAGATAACAGAGAGGTGTGACCACCTACGATCTCCAAAAATTGATCTCCAGAGTGGTGTCATAACTGAGCTGAGAATTTGAAAATAAAACAATGTTCTGTAACAAACACCCACTTTTTTTCCTAACATGCAGATTCAAGTTACTCTGATTGTCTTTTTTTCAGCTTTATTATGATTCAGCTGAAGACAGAGACAGGAAGAGCAGGACCTGACAGTCTGTACATTTATATATGAGTCTGAAGAATCTGAGTTGTTCATAGAGGATTGTCAGATGTGACAGACAGGGTGCAACTGTGTGTGCAGATATGTCTGTGTTTGACTGAAAGGCTCTAAGATGTCTGATTAAAATGGATTATTTTGACATTTTTTAATGCTGTGGACACACTAATCAGAACCCTGATGAGTTACTGAACTAAACCTGTAAACAGGCGTCAAACATACAAAGGTATTTGTTAAAACAGAGCTTTTCTCTAAGCATTTTGGCTTTCTGACAGCATGTAAATGCAGTTTAAAGTTACTGAATATGGATATTTTAAAAAGAACTCCAGCCAGGGTGAAGATATTCAGAACTCTGTTTGCAGTGTCGTCCTGTAGACAGTCTGCAAAAAACACCATTTGCACCATTTTTGTCTTTTGTTTACACGAA
>JAPZDY010000009.1:12123896-12135598 GCA_029783645.1 Ctenochaetus hawaiiensis | reverse complement strand
TTATGTATTAGCATTAAAATGTACAGTTATTTCACTATATTGAGAAGCAGAGGCATCAGGTCACTACACAAACCAACAGCCAGTGATGGCACAGTCAAACCTGCCAAAGTTGCAGGTTTGGGACGAGAACTGGTCCAACCCTTTGTTGCAGTTAGACTACCGGTAATAATTTTTCGCAGCCCATTGATTGGTCAATATATCTTTACGCGTAGTGTTACATTGCTGCCAGTTGGTTTGACATGATCATGGCAGCGATTCAGTTGTGTTTGGACAGAGATTTTTTTTGAAGCAGTGCTGTGTGGATGGATATTTCTTGAGAATAAGGAGGGAAAAGCCTTTTTATAAAAAAAAAAAATTACCCATGTTTGTGTGGACTAAGTCATGAGAAACCGAGTTCCACCTCAAACCAACTTTTGTAAAAACATTAATGAGGATCTAGGGAGCAGAAAGATTCATTACATCCAACAACCACAGTCCATCTCTTGAGCATCTCCCCCATCAGGTTCTCCACCAACACATCTTATCCATCACTGTGTGACTAGACCCGCTGAGTATCATGGGTAACAGCGGTTATTGGATTCCATGTTAATCAACAGGTTGTAAAAAGCCCTGAATAACGTGATGAATTCTTAATGATCCCAGCGTGGGGTTAACATTAAGGCATGACGAGTGAATAATAGTGGTGTCTATGATTTCCCACAGTGCCATGGATGAAATTAATATCCTCTGGTGTGAACTAATTGGCTCAGAGCCGCAGGGTTGAAAGATGAGTCAGATGAGAAGTAAGGCGAATGTGGTGGGCGTTCATGTGCACACTCTGGTGTGTGATCACATATTTAAGTGTTCCCATTAAACTCGAGTGTTGGATAAGTGACTTGTGTTGCAATGGTTAATGTCAGTGCATTCCTCACTGCATACACCACTGCCTGCAAATACTCCTAAAATAGCAAAACTGCATTTGTCTTGTACAAAACTTAAGCTCGGTTTTCGTTTTTCTTTCAAATTTACTGCTGCAAAATTGCTTATCCTTTTAAAAGAACCCATCAGTGCCTTGGAGAGTGAGCGCACCAAAAAAGTATAGGAGAAAGAGGGAGCAGACACGTCTCAGATTTTCACCCACGACATCAGTGATCCTCCCTGAATTTCCCAACACAGCATAATCCTCAGCCAGTGGGGAAATGTGAGAAACTTCACAAAGTAATTTGCACTCTAATGCCTACTGTATTTTCCCAAAGAACAGCACTGGGACGCAATTTAAGGAAACCACAGTCACATTTTCCTTATTTTCTATGATAATACCAAGAGGCTTATATTGAGTTCTATCAACTGATTATTTTTTTCTTGAATGAATGACATGCTCAGAATACACAAGTAATGCCAAGCAAATGGATTGTTTCCTATGTTCTTTCAAAACAGGAACAGCAGAATGATTCTAAGCTGTGTGTCACGATGAGAAGTTTGAATGAGATGTGAAGGGAAAAATGTTTTGAGTTTTGTCTTTAAAGTTAAAAATATATGGGGACAATACACATTTATAGATTTGTAAATGTGCCAGTTTAGCTATTAGTCATCCACATATATACAGAGAAATAAAAATATAGATACAGTACATAGACAGTACAATGGAAGCCAATGTCTACATCTTTTGCTGGAAAACACACTTGGTAAATTTTCCTAATAGCAAACATATGCAACACATTTTATTCATAATTTCTCTAAGCAATTTGAACGGCAGAAGTTGGGTTACAGGCTCTTGGATCTGTAGATGAGGATCAGTGAGAAGGTCACATTTGCTGCATAAAATCAGAAGGACAGGAGACAATCTGTTCCTGACAGTGCAATTCCTGATTATATTATCAAAGAGGCTTCATTAAAAGTTATATTTTTGGGCCATTGATTTTCCTATGGAGCTTATAAGTTTGCTTATAAGCTTATAAGAGTCTGAAAAACGCGCCCATTCATACGTGACAAAATTGCTGAAAGCCAATCACTCCCAGCTTATCAGCAATTAATGGCAGTTCCTTTACAACACATGAAGCTGATTACGGTCAAAAGTCAATGAAATATTTTCCTTAACTTTACGTCCTCATCTCTTAATCACTCTCTATTCTTTCTTTGCCCTCATCATGTCTCCATTCTCTGTTTTTACTGACTGTATCTCACAGGATGCTCTTCTACCCTCTTATCTCCCCCCTCTGCTCAGCCAATCCCATCCTCTCCTCTCCCTCCCTTTTATCCTCCTCTCAGCCTGTGTGGCTCTGCGTGCTCCATTGCCCTTTATGACCTGTAATCCATGCTTATTAAACAAGGTGCCTGTGCCATTAAGAGTGGAAAATGAGCCCTAATGGCAACGCCGCTGGCAGAGCCTGCTGCCTCAATGCCATTTCGCACTTATGGGCAACGCTACATTAGCACCCTAATTCGAGTGGCCTTGCATCGCTGCCTCTGAAAATATTTTCATAATTTTCCTCTCCATCTACTAACCCTCCGCTGTCTCCAGATTGGTGGGGAACGCAGCGCTGGATTGTCAGGTAGTCAGAAACGTACGGCCTCAGATAAAAAGAAAATGGTTAAATCAAGGTAAAGCTACTTTATCAAGATGAGTCTATCAAGGGGACACACTACACCTCTTTTGTTTTTAACCTGCCATGCTCCATAGTGGAAGGACCACTATAAATCATGAAGGAGTGGTAGTGGTGGGAGTTGAATGGAAGGAGTTGAAGGGGCCACATAGAGTTGAAGGCTCCCTATGATGGCAAATTGATTTATCTTGTAGTCACTTATGCTTTGGAGGACAAACCAGTGGGGACGATAGAACAACTCTTGGTGCGTGGACTCGATCAATGTAGAAATCATCCTGTGCTTCGTTGTGACAGTGTCTCTTAATCTCTGAGGCACTGAAGGATACATGTCAGGGGCTTGTCTTTGGTTTATTGAAGTCTCAAGTTGAATCTCAAACAGCTTTTCACTAGGAATCACACTTTTTCTTTACACATGAGCATATGCTGGACATCCTGTGTTTGCTCTTTTCAATTGTGGTCAATAGCTCTAGTGTTTCCTACAGTGGTTTACAGTGAGATTGTTCCAACAGGGACTGTCCTTACAAGAAAACAAAAAAGATCTGAAGTTTTAGCAAATGGTCAAATTTTTGCAAATTGTTTAAGTGACTAAGCTTCTTAGTGGCTTTAGGAATTTGAATTGTTGTCTGCAGAGGTGGGAGCAGTGTAAATTGTTGGAGAACCACAAAGTCTGCATGGAGAGGAGGTCAGGGAGGTCAGATGGGTCAGCAAAACTACAAAACCAAACCTAACACTGGTTTCTCATTGTGACCGTCTTTTTGTTGGGGAGGTGGTGGTTTTGAATATCTTTTTATTGTAGTTACTGGTTCTTACAATAAACCTTTTGTCTTTAGGTATCGGTTCTTCCTTGTGAAGATTGGCTCCCTTAAAATCAGGGATACTTACCTTGCATTCTTGACCATTTCTGATCCACTTAAAAAAGAGTGTCTTTGAGGTCTCTGATAAGCTTAAAGGCTTGTTCCTCTGTGGCTGCTGATATAGGACAATCATCAGTGTAAACTTGTGGTGGATTGTCTTAGCTACCTCCTTTTTATACTTGTGGATTTTGTCAAAATTAGTGATGCTAGGCAAAGAAAAAGCAAATAGAGGGACCCTCATGCTATAAGACCCCAAGGGTTTGTTGGTGTCTACACCAGGCCACCACAGAAATCTTACAAAGTCCCTATGACTGTTATAAACTCGCACTTGGTAGAACATTGCCTCATTGTCTGCCTGCCATGAAAGCAATTTGTTGCTGAGTAAAACTCCAATGAAAGTATCTGCCAGGTCGGGACCTTGGAGGAGTTCATTGTTGAGAGATCTGTCTTGATATGATGAAGCACAGTGAAATAAGACCATAAGTTTACTGACTTGTATGTATGTTGTTTTGTTCAGTTTAAAGGGGGGTGTGATATTTGTCTGGTGCAACTCTGATCAGGCTTTTAAAAGAACATTTGTACCTTGCTGTTTTGTACAATTCATGTATTTTCATCTCATTTCACTGCAATTATGCAGAGCGTGAAGAGACTGACGGCTCGTGGTGAACAGCCCCCACAGCTTGATTGAAGTGTGTTGCTTAATTCTGTTTACAGCATATTAGATGAGTAGCAGGTAAAGTAATGTGGCATATTAATTAAAGTTAATAGGCAGCTAAGGGAGAGGGATGTGGAGGCTCCTGTCAAACAAACACGGCACTGAGGCTGTGAGAAAATGCTCAGAGCAAAGTGTATTTCTTTGCTTTTTTTTTTTTTTTTTTGCTTCACTCACATACAGACACACACTGAGACACTGGCCCAGAGTCACAGAGCAGGAGGTTGAAAGTGGGCAGAAGTTGAGAAATGAGTCATGTAGTGCCAGAGGCTCTTTGTGCATGTGTGTGACTGTGTTCTGTATGGGTGAGAATTTTGCATTGGTGAGCGTGGGAGTGTCAGTTTGTGGTTTGAGCTGTTTTGGAAATTATTGTGTGTAAGATAAGTAAATAAATGTTCTGTTTTTACTTGTCTTTCGAGTTTTTTTCTGTGTGTGTGTGTGTGTGTGTGTGTGTGTGTGTGTGTGTGTGTGTACAGGTATGTGAGTTGTTGCATAATTTTACACAAAAGTCACACCAGACATGTGACGTGAAAGGTCAAAAGGTGAAACCAACAAACAGCATTCTTATGTGGGTGTTGCTTAAAACAATTATGATATATTTTACTATACATATGGTAGGCAAGTGCCAGTAAATGGAGAGCATAAGTGAAGATGGAGAAAATGACTGAAAACAAGTATGATCCTTCAAGCACATTACAGTGTTACTGTATCTAATATCACTTTAAAAAAAATTATTTTTCAAGATATTGTCTTTTTTTTTAACAATAAGTGTTTTTTTTTAAATATTGATTGATGAATTTCTGGAAGCAGATTTATGTTTTGCAATATGTTGCACTACGCATAGTGTTATGCATCTAAAGTGCACATTTCTCATGCATTAGTGTGGCCTCGGGTGTGGACTGACCCCAGAGTTCATGGTGTCTAAAAATGCTCATGTTCTCAGGTATGTTTTCAAAGCATCATATGCAGCCACAGTATTACATTTACACATTCTCTCTCCCTCCCTCTCCTAATGAACAACCTTCTGCATGGAGGGCTCTTTCCTCTGATCTGACTCTCAGTGACCTTTGGCGCTCTAGAACATGCAGCCACTCTCTTATTTGCTGTTAAATATACATAAGGTCACCACGGAGCACACTGTGTACTGTATTTAGGCTGCTTATTGTTCTATAGGTGGGTGACAGTGTGCTGTCATCTGGTCAGCCTGGACTCCATCATCACCTGAGCACATTGTGGCACATCATTTGTGTTTTTATAGTTGCATTTTTTTGTCTCTGTGTGGAATTCATCCTTAAGAACTTCATATGATGAGTGAAACTTTACTTGCAGAGGAAAGGGTTGTTATTTTGAGGGTTAAATAAGATATTTTATGAGGAGCCTAAATATTTGGGGAGGAAATGGTCAGTGTTTTTAAAGTAGTTAATACTGCAGGATGAAAATAGCACCTGCTTCTGGAGATCCAATCAACCAAAGAACCCACATTTCTACCTATAATCCTATTTAACTAAGTTGAATAGACATGAATGGACTTGAACAAAAACAAAAACAAAAAAGCTTTACAGAATACTGTAATACTGATGTGTGATAAGTGGCTCAACTTAAACTCTGCACAGTGAAATATTTTAGCTTTCACACATGGGGAAACTCTGCAGCTTGTTTCTCTGATAATATAAAATCCAGATGCCCAGTGACTATGATCCTTTACCCAGTTCAAAGATAATGTGACCGAGATCCAAAAATTGACAGTGACGTGACTTTGAGTTGGTCACCTGGAAATGCTTTAATGTCCGGCCATCTGGCTGACAGCCGGCACTTATGAGAAACTCTGAGACGGTCGACTGATGAGGACATTTGGACACAGCTTTGAAGAGAACCTGAAGATGAGACTGTGCAGATAACTCTGCACAACTGTCCTATACTGTTCAGTCAACAACAAGGATGAGTCAAACGAACTACAAACTTTAAGTATATTGAGTCTTTGACAGAGTGATGCTAACATCAAAGCAAGAGGAAAAACAGAAAGTCCATCTGTTGAAGAACTGTGAACTACGAACTATGAATTAGCTGTTAAAGGTAACACAGAACACTATGAACATTTACCAACCCTTACAAATGAGTTCTGGTTCATTTTTTAAAATATATATCTGAGTTCAGTTTAATTTTTCTGAAACAGATTTTCAGTGATCTCAAGAGAATATCATTGAAACAGATGTCGGGTTGTTTTAATATCTCAATGTTTTAATTTTCTTATGTTTAACAGTCAAGAGAAGATCAGTCAAAGTGATATTAGATTATTAATTTGAAGAATTCATTTTCTCTGTTTTTACAAATAAACTTTTTTATTATTTTATCAGCAAAGGGGATCAAATTTTTTTTGTTTTTGCTACGATTTCATCAGTTTCATGCACGCATATGCTTTGACACACACACACACACACACACACACACACACACACACAAAGAATGCAGGCATGCAGTTGATGTGTTTTCCCTCTTGACTGCCTCAATCAATTCTTTATTATCCTTAGCAATTAGGGTACCTCACAATGATCAATGATTTCAATAAGCCTCTCTGGGGGTTTAGTGAGAAGGTCGGTCTACTTTATCTTTCTGCTTCTTTTTCTACACAAGGCTGAAGTAAACATCTGATTTCTATGAGCTCAAATGTCACCTTACAGCCAAACACTGTGGTAATTAATATTAACCAACAGTCTCTGTATTTCAGCACATTGGCAAGGAGTTAAAAAAAAATAAATCATTAACAGATTAATGGATGCAAATTTAGCATTGCCGTTATCATTTTAGTTAATTACAAACCACAGTCATCTGATCATGCAAACCAGTTAATGATCAAATATTTGCTACTTTCACTGACAACTTCAACAAAATGAACAAACCTGCATGAATTTACCCTGCCTATAAGTTGCTGTGAAGACTATACAATATGTAAATTTGTCAGCAGCACTGCTGAAACCCCAGACTGTGACACCTGCAAAAATGTCAGTAAGTTTCAGTTTGTTTAGGTGGAAGTTCTGAAGTTGAAAAGAAAAGCAGACAGTTCTTTGAGGGAGAGAAAATCCCTTTCCCCTCCCAGTAATTTCTCTTTATCTGAGTGATGAATTAATGCAAAGTCTTCCATCTGTCAACACTGTTAAATGTCACTCATACATGTTTGCATGCATGTTATGAACACTCCTGCTCATCCTCACATACAAACAAATGCATTTCCTGATCTATCCATCCTATGAATTAATAATCAGAAAATACCAGCCGTGTCAGAATAAATGTCAGTGTTCTCTCAGTGGATTGCATTAAAAAAACATCCCTGGAAAGCCAAATATTTCCCCACAGGGAGTCATAAAAGTGTTTCAGAGTGAGGAAAAAGGAAGGATGGTTCACATGCAGATGCAGTCATCACATTTTTTAAATTTTCTCTCAGTATTTCAAGATTATTATTTTGGGGAATCTTACGCTTCTTTTATGCAAATATGCATATGGAGAAATCTGCTAACAATAGTGCAATAATAGTAATCAATTCTTTTTTTTCTGTTTCTCAAGCATCAGTTCAGGTCCATATCTATCAAATACTGAAACTGTAGGCGCTGACTATAAACAAGATGGAATCTATAAGTGAGTGGGCTGTGTCTGTGTGTGTGTGTGTGTGTGGTTGAATAACACAGAGGTGGCTTCTGACCTTTGTTGATTTTCTTGGTATGAGGAATATCGAATGAAGGATGTTCATTTCCAGCAGCTGTGCCAAGGCCAGTCTGCGTCATCATACAAATGATGGTTCATTGTGCTCAAGGTAAATGATCTGGCTGACAAACCTTCACATTTTATGCATTTCTAATGCACAACTTTATCTGCCTCTGCTTCTTTGACTTAAATACATGACTATAAAAAATAGGAATAGCTAAAATAAAAACAGGCTCCAACTAACAGTTATTTTCATTATGGATTAATGTGCTGATTAATTAATTTATTAATTGACTGTGTGTTCTATATATGTTAAAAAATATGTTATATGTTAAATCACTATGGCAGTGTTTTCAAAATGTGTCCAAGCAGCAGTCATACATTAAAAAATTTTCATCTTGCAAAGAAATAAAACAGAAAGAAAATATGCACTCTCAGTTGAGCTCTCTGAAGAAGTGCAAACAAGCAAACGTTTTTTCTTAAAAAAATCACTAATATGAGTAAACATATTAATAATTTGATCAATTTTTTCATGTCAACTCTAATTATTTTTTAGATGATTAACCACTGGGAATTCAACATTATGCTTTCTTCAGTTCCGCAGTGTTTGAATGCATTTGTAAGGTCAGTTTTATGTTGATTACACATACATTCCCACCAGTGTCAAACAGTGTCTGTCTCACATTGATTGCGTACACTGTATGTAATTTATTCTGTTCGGTGTAAAACGAGCAACATTAGCTGCAAGTTTGAGTCACACGTTGGGCCACACTAAAGAGAGATAAACTCAAGCAATCCTCCACAATGAATTAATAATCCCTCCTTCCCCCCCCCCGCCTGAAGGCAGTGGAAGTTAGGCTGCAGTACTTCTGCTCTCCCGCCTGCTCTTTGAAGACTCCATTGTTCTTCCACTTCAAGACGCCTCTGATCCTTTCGAGTGATGCCTCCTTGATTACACAGGATAAATACTTGGCAAGTGTTTTTTTTTTCTTTTCCCCCTCCGAGTAAGGGAAGAAAAACTTTGGTCATTACCATAATAAGGTAAAACAGACTGTAAAGTGTTGCACTGCTGCAACAGTAGCCCTGAAGAAAGCTGCTGACGAAGGCGTAACTTGTTGGCAGATCTTCAGGGGGAGAAAGCTTGTTTGTAATTGCCTCAGCTACAACACACTTCCCCGTTTGAAATATAGACCCCACTTGACTCCAGTAAGTAGAGTCAATCTGCAGTTTGGTACTTTGATGAGAAAGTTGTTGGTAAGTAGGATGTGTACACGCCTTCCAGAAGGACTGAAAGAGGATGATAGCTAAAACAAGCAGTTACAAAGATATGAATTTAGCACCTGGGATTGGTGAAGAATTATGACATTTTGAAGTCAAGATGGTTATTAAGATAAAACCTCTACTGCACATTCATACATACATGTGACTCTGCTTTTTGCAAAAAATATGTAACGGGTTACAAAACAGTGCTCATGGTTTCTCTCAGCTGTACATTAGAAAACAACTCTCAGTTCTGTTATTTCAAATGAGTCACAATTATCTCATCAGTGGCTCGTTAATCCAATGAAACAGACCTCCAAAATAAACTTTTATGAAAGTAGTTTGTCCTTGCCCTCTATAATAACACATTAGCATTTCTGATTTGATGGAACGATACTTTAATACAGCAAGGAAAGCTCTGTAATTCGGCTAAAAATTGCTTTTTTGTTAAGATTAGGGGACCTTTGTGGTCATTACAAAAGAAAAATGAAGGGAAATGATTGTAAATAATAGTGTCCTTTGCTTTTAAAAATGTCACACACCCAAGAAGATTTAAAAGACTAAAATTATTAGGACTTTAAACTGACTCCATCACATGTAAAAACTGCATTCAAGCAAAAATGCAATAGCATACTTCTGTTTGGTCTGTAAAATAACAACTGAAATAGCTGATCCACTACTTACAGCAGCAAAGTTTCAGGTCCAGCAAGTTCACACCAGCTTGCTTTTCATTCAAACCCAACCAGACAAATCCGGAGAGTAATACCTCCAGAGAAAACGACAAATTTTACCCCATACCATGCACTGTTAAACTGCACTGCTACCCCTTCTTCAGAGCGCACTTTGCAGACCACTCAAGGCTCTGACTCTTAACATCCTGCTGATGGAGGGAAAGTGATCCAGGTTGACTGCGGGCAGCTTGGCCACTGAGCCGAGGCTGATGACTCACATCTCCTTCTGAGCCTCCCAGAAGCGGCTCAATACCTGCACTTCCTCAACATTTCAGGGCTGAAGTCAACCCCCCTGCAGCTCTGTTTGGCAGTGTGGAGGAGAGCGTTTGTATGATGCTGGATTTGGCTGCTAATGATGATGACAAATTGATGTCATGCTCAAACTCTGACAGCCAGAAGTCTATGAGACGGAAGATGGCACTCAATCCACTAACTCTGAATAGCATTGTCTGTGTACTGTAAACTGATTGTAACTGCTCATATTAGCAGTGTATCTATATATGGATAAATACCTTGAGAGCGCATGATTGCACATTACCTTTCAGAGAAATGGAGGAGAGATGGAGGAACAAACTGTAATCACCGTGTGTCACTGTGTAAAGTAGCATATGATTACACGGTACAGTAAAAGACCTTTCCTCTTTCACACATAATGGTCTTCCAGAAGAGAAATTTCTGACCTCTTGCTCATCAATTTTAAACAACGTTCACACAAGAGAGAAAACAGAGGCTGAGTGCCTCTTTCTGGTTTTCTCCTTTAACAGGTTATTAATGCTAAATACGCATTACTCTCACCTTTAAGCATGTAAGGACATATGCATAACAATTTAATTAGTTAAAGATTAAAAGAATTTTCATGTAGTCTTATGCCATGAAACTGTCACTCTATGCTAGTACCTGGAAATTGGTGTGCAAATTAATGTGTGTTACTAGACAAGACAAATTATATTGTATCATATTCATAATATTCATCTAAGTACATCATTCACACAGTGCCTAGACAGCATTGTTTTTTTTTGATCCCAACAAATAAATCTTTCACAAAATAGTTATTTCAGACCTGGTATTTCTAATCCTTCAAAATATAAATTGTAGCCTCCTTCCATTATTATTTGTATTGCAGAATAAAATAAACAAAGAAACAAGATTCAAACTGTCTGATGTTAAACTTTGTTTCTTTGGAGATGTGTTTCTGGCCACCAGATTTCTTTTATTATTTTCTTCTTTTATTATTATTTTCAATATTCTCTTTCATTTAGTTCTGTTTTTAATCTGTTTTAGTTCTGAGGGAAATGTTTGTTTTTTTAACTATTAAATGCTTCACTACATTATGAGAAATATCTACTCCATACTTGTGTCTGTCATTTGGTGCTGAACATATGGGATTAGACAACCAAAAACAATGACATAAAATATGTGAAAAATCTTTCTTTTTTCTTTTTTTTTTTACAAGATAACATAAAACATTTCTGATCTGAAGTGTTAAAACTCATGTTGTGACTGAAGACTGGGCCATAAAGAAGTTGTCATGGTGAAACTTTGACAATGGTGGAAAAAAGTGTGTCTTTTGGGGGACACAGACACCAAACTTTTAAGCCACTTTTGTCAGATTTAACTGCAGTTTCCATAAATGCAGTTTTTGTGTCCTAGAAACACAGAGTAAGACAGGAGGCCTGATTATGTTGACTTGTTGAAATAATTGCCCAGGACGTTGCCAGCATGGCTGCTGAGTGGTGAGACTTTTTTAATAGCAGCAGAGTCAGCAAGTCTGTGTCAGAGGAGTACAGCAGACTAATAACATGATTAAGTTATGGTTTTTAACTGTTGTCTGTATTGATATAGAGATGAAATATAAATAGAACATGAT
>JAPZDY010000009.1:12084947-12103066 GCA_029783645.1 Ctenochaetus hawaiiensis | reverse complement strand
ACACACACGCAGTTTAACATGCTCATGTTCAACTAAATGTTCATGTCAGCTCATGCAAACACAGGGCAGTCATACACACACACACACACACACACATACACATACACATACACATACACATCTGATACAGTCTTAGAGTTCCCTGGCCTGTTTGGGCACCTAGTTTGCAGGATTATTTAGCACCTCCCTGCAGGCGTATCTGTTCACATGTACCCAAATGTATATTCCCCTTCACTATCTCCCGTTACGACCCCCTACTGAAAACATTTTTGTTGGCTAAATAATTATAGAGAATATAGAACAAGCACACAGTGTGTGTCCTGCCCAGTGTCTCAATGGCCATTTATCTTTCACACTGCCCCTAGTTTAGAAATAAGAGGAGAAATTAATTTAGTCTCTTTGACATGAGAGCGCATCAAATTTGGCAGAGGCGGACACACTCAGCTCATTTATTGTGTCTTTCTTAGCTTTATTGTGTCTTAGAAGATAGGACGAGCCCCGTAAGGAAAAAGAGAAGGACCAGAAACATTCATTTCCTACAGAGAATGGAGCTTGTATAAAGCAACATATGTCACAGCTGGCTAATTATGTGGTAACCTGGTAATAAACCCACTTGTTGATATAAATGTTAGTTTTTGCATAAAATTTATAGGCAGGGGGTTTGGCTCTGGGGGTTGGTCTCACATCTGGAGAGTTGCCGTTGGGCTGAGTGATTGTCTTCTCACAAACAGTCGAGTCTGTGGGCTGACACGCACAAACAAGGTTGTGAGGGAATCAGGCTTCTGTGCATGAAAACAAGAATCAGCAGGAGCAGACTTGACCATATTTCATTGCCTATGTACAGAATAACAAAACGTGTACTGAATGTTTGCAGCAGTGCCAGTGTGTCTGTGCATGTGTTGAAACCACAGCTGCTCATCTATCATGAGTGAGCATAAGTCATTACAGGGAAACCAGACTACCACTGGGTATGAGAATTGAAACATCTGGCAGGTGTATTTAAGAAATGATACTGGAAAAGTGCAAATGTGAAGGAGGAAGCTGTCAAATTTAACACAAAGCTGCTAAAATTTTGTTGAAGTTGTTTACAGATGTTCCCAGATGCTGAGTTTTTCAAGTTAAAATGCAAAGTTTCTCCAATTGCAAATTCGGAAAATGTCTAAAAAAATATTATTATGGATGTATGGGGTACTCTAAATATATTTATTGAAAAACTAAATACACTTTTTTTTATTTTTTGCGTTATATTGGAAATGTTACATATGCTCTATGTGTGTGTGGCACAAGGGGCTACAATTCTTCTGTGAAACCTTTGTTGCAAAATAAAAAATAAAAAATAAATGACCTGAATTCATTGAAAAATATTTATCCTGAAGATGCCCACAACAGTACCAAATGCAGTGCAGAAGTAGGCTAAGGGACAACACCCCACAGTCTTTTATTAAAGCAATATTAATTTTTTTAAAACTATTTCAGTCAATATATGATAATAAATGTTTAATAGGAAACTTTTCATGTCAGGAAACTAAACCCTGAATGGAAATCTGTTCTTATTTAATTAATGTTACTGCCACTGCTCATATATTACCTGTATAATTTTCCTCTCACTTCTTTGTTCCTTTTATTCAGTGGCTTTGAGTGTAATATATGCAAAGTATAAAGGTATATTAGCACATTTCATTTTTTAATTAGCAGCATTAACTTCAGTTTAAATGTGAGGTCTAAGCTGCTCTGTTGGGACAAAACAACCTAAATTTAACTTAAAGTTTAAGTTAAATATTAAGTTCGATCTGTAGTAAATATAACCCCCACAAACATTTTGACAGACACAACCTTTAAATCTCCCTGAATGACGCCATGTGCTTCTTTCAGAATAACTGCTATCAGCATGTGCCATCAGGCAAATGACTGTTTTACAGGATTGGGCTTGAGCCCGCCTGCTAAGAGGGTACCACTTTATTGGATAAGACTGGCTGTCACTTACAGTAGTCTCTTTCTCTTGCAGTCTGCCTCTCTTGTTTACTGGTTTAATTACACATTTACGCACAAATGTGCACATGAGAAAGAGGCAGTTTTACAGACATTTATGTGCTCAATATGGCTATTCTACAAAACATGTGCAGTCTGTGGCCAACTGCGCAGCCCGCTGTTTCATGAATAGTGAATGTTGCATTTAATCAAGCATGCCTTCCTTTTTTCCACTGGCGCTTCTTGGTTAAATATTTTTTTCCAGCATGTAATCAGTTAAAATAAAGTTGAATTTCTAATGTGAACATTTGCTGTAAAGCCAAAGGTTAAAGGTTAAAGATTGGCTGATACTAGAGCAGTTGAAATGCTGGGAAAAAAAATGGAGGAGAAATCGAATAACGTAGTTTGAGAAACATTCTAAGGCAGTGCTGCTCTTTCATTGCAAAGCACATGATCATGACTCCTGACTTCAGAGACCCTTTTGAACCAAGTCCAGAGAGTATGGCAGACAACTCTGGAGGTTATATAAGGGATGAAATATTTAGTATTCTGAAGACGTGCCATCTCAGCAGTGGTGTCGTGCCCTGCGTAGATGCACAGAGTTCACGTAGACACGGAGAGAGCACCAGTGAAAAGAGAAAATGAAAATGCACAGAACATCCTACAGATCATGCAGTGTGCTCATGCCTGCACTGCAGATGTGAATGATGAGAGGGAGCACATGTGAGGAGGTGTTCAGCAGTGAGAGCGACATACTGTATGACTCCGTATTGTTTCCTTTCTTTGCTCATCACAGAGCCCACTGCAGTTTGAAGCCTCTTGTGTGGCAATTGAGCCTGACAGATGTGGTCAGAATGCTTAATAATAGCATTGATCTCCTGTGATCTAATTGCGTTTTCATCGGGCTGCCATTTGCAGGGCCATCCCATCAGTAATGTGTCTTTTTGGGCGGAAATGCAGCAGATCATTAGGCTTCTCTGTGGGGGATCCGTGCTGTCAGACTGTCTGGTTTCTGCTAGCATAAAGTACTGCCACTTTTTATTCCAATTAAAATATATTTTCAAGATTTTTCTCCATGCAACTAAATAAAGAAGCTCAGATGTCTTTTTCTATGCTGTCTCCATGTGGGATGTGTAGTCTTTTCAGCAGTTTTTGGGCCCAGAATTCCTCAAAACTGTGGTTGTGGAGGCGTCTAAATCAGATGTTGTTTAATATTAGTAAGGAGTGTTGGCTTCCAAACCAAAGAAAAAATCCATATAATCAGAGATTTATAAGCAAAACGAACAAATCAATTAATAAACTCATCTAAGATGTTTTTTATAACTGAATTTTGTCCTGTAAATGAAAGAGGTTGATTATCATAGATTAATTTTTTCTCTGCTCTAGAGAAATCACCTTGTCTTTCCTCCATCAGCGGTGGGTAGAGGTGACAAACATGCATGCTTGAAATATAATCAGCTTGACAAAAGCAGCAAACACACTGAGAAACACACACACACTGTGAATCTGCTCCCCTCAGCACCAAACACACACTTGTCAGGTCTGTAATTTCAGTACAGTCTTGGGAGTGTAAGATAAATTAGAGCCATTCTTCAACCTGCACAGGCTATGCGTCTGAGAGAGTCAATAGTCAGCTAAATACATGGTGTTAGAAGTCCAGCTCTGGCACTGCGGGTTTAACTGCAAGTCATCACAGGAGCCTGAATGTGCCACAGATCTTTGGGCATGTGGTCCTGACGTGGACATCAGTTCTGAGTGCCAGACAGCCTGTGAACACTGGAGACATGAAGGTTACAAGACCACTCTGCTCTGACTGTGAAGAGGGAAAATGTGATTGTGTTGAGAAGCTGTCATGGTCCGCCAAACGTAGAGCGCACCAGGGTGCCTTCACTGGTGCATCTACTCGGCAGGGATAAAGGGACGTCTGGACAAGCCCTCACAAATAAATTTCAATAGGGTTTGTGGATTATTAACTAATTGCTAACCAGTTTGTTTTAGAAAGTCCCTGTAAAATTAACCATTTTTAAAAAAGAAGTCATCCACTCTGAAAAAAATAATTCAATGTATTAAAAAATGTTTTAAAAATTATTGTATTTTTATTTCTAGTATCATTTTAGCAAAGCAAATTCCACAGTTTCAGAGTTATTAGGAAATGTTCAGGGTCTTATTGATGGTCTCTGTCCAGAAGCTTACAGTGTGACTTCACCTATTGCAAGCTAATATTCACATTTCTGTGATTTTTATCCCATTTGCAGTTTCTCATGTGAGCCATTAACCACCTTTTATTACTTATCGTCTTCTTTAGGATTCCTCTCCTAGCTTTGAATAAACTCCTAATTATTTTTAAAAAAATGATAAATCTAAAATACTCTAAAATTTCCCTCATGGTTTTAGTCGGTAAAGACGTATCTCTACACTTTTTCCTTCACATAGCATGTAGCAAATCTACATAGTCCCGACCTCTGTCTCCACCCAACACTTCCCTCAGTTGCCAAACTGTGCTCATCAAACAAACAAACCAATCATCAACTTCACTATTTGACAAACTGTTTTGAATAACCTTTACTGAGTAACATTAACTTCCTTCATCAACACCCCAATCTAAAATGTCCTGTGAGTGTTCAATATGAATCTTCAAATAACATAGTGAGCTAACGTTAGCTTACATGATCCAGCCCAGTGTAAGTTTGACAAGAGCGAAACTTACCAATATGGCGCCTCAATTTGCGACATTAGTGAATTTGTGACCTTGGCTGACACAGTGCTCAGAGTGTAGATGCAATGTTTAATGTTTTAGAAGAATGCTGTTAATTTCTCTCCGCCTCTGTGGGAGTTTGACTTCAGCATATCTGAGGGAGGCACAGTGTGGTTCATTAGATTGAAATGGTAAGCCACAGGAGTCTTATGGTTTCAGTGAGAGAGGTTCAGCATACGAATATGAAAATGTTCCTGCATGAAGCCCGATGAGTATATGTCATTGTGTTTTTTTTTTTATGTAAAAACTAAAGATGTCAAATTGCTGCTACCAAGTGAAGATCAGGGGATGATATTCAATGTTATTGCTGCATATTTCATCTTTATCTAACCTGACCTGTACCTGTTAAACCATTACCTTTTTGTTTTCAAAAGAACTGTTGTTCCCCTCCAAAGACCAGCATGTGATAAATCACATGTCATCTACACTTTAATGGAAATCACCTTATTAGATCATCCATCACATATAATTGCATGCTGTGTTTGCAAACTGGAGTCCATTAACGGTCTACTAAAAGTACTTCAAGAGGTGACAGAGAAAGACAAAATGGTGTTATTTCAAAAAGTTATGCAGTGGATGGTTTCAGGTGCTTTTGAATGTAATATGGATGCCATTTTCACATAAGGATGCAGCAGTGTGCATTTTCTAAACCTACAGTAACTCCTCTTTCAGTGCTGATAGAAAAAGTGAAATGACCAGAGGCTGAAAGCTTGAACATGCCTACAAAAAAATCCAAAAGTAGGAGTGGGATGTAGAGGAGAATGGAGAGGTGTGGGTTAAATTCATGTTCATGGCCCCAGAGAGAGGAGAAGCAGGAGGAGGAGGAGGAGTGGGAGGACTAATTGTCTTTGTAGAGGCTCATAAAGTGTGGGGTCATTAGTGTTAATCATGCCGTGCTGTCACCTAGGCAGCTGTGATTATCTGACTTCTATTGTTGCCTCTACTTTAGTCCTCCTCACACTGTAAGTGCTCTCTGTCTCTTAAATCCCATGTGCGTGTGCCTGGACATCTCTCCTTTTCACCTGCATCTGTCTGCTTGTCTTTGTTGTTTTTTAGACTATTAAGAAGATGCTTTCTCACAACCTCACCTGCCTTTGACAATTTGTCATTTCGTACTCGCTGTGTGTAATTACATTTCAACCAAATGGCGAGAGAAGTGCCGGCTATTTGTTAAACCTCGCATTAGTTATTGTGTCGGTGTATGTGAAGGTTGGGGGCTCAATCACTTGCGAAACTGCCCTTTAGGGTGCCCTTACACTGGGAAAAAACATGATAAATGCCCTCTAAGGTGCCCTTTTACTGGTGAAAACATGATATAGTAAATATGACAGTGTTCTTCCAGCGGAGAAGGCATGATAAAATACCCTTTGGTGTGCTTCTCCAGCAGAAAAAAATGCAATTGAGTACCTTATAGGGTCAAGTTAAGATTTTGCCCCTGCCGCTCAAACAGCCATAGTTCTAAGCATGCAGACTCCCATTAAAGCCAACTCCTTTAACTGTGTGACTTAATACAGATATAAAGATATAAAGGCTGCAAGATCAGTGAGTAAAT
The DNA here is from genome assembly GCA_029783645.1 of Ctenochaetus hawaiiensis. NCBI lineage: Eukaryota > Metazoa > Chordata > Actinopteri > Acanthuriformes > Acanthuridae > Ctenochaetus > Ctenochaetus hawaiiensis. The sequence continues at coordinate 12,096,791 of JAPZDY010000009.1, read as the reverse complement.
GGTCTTTCTTGATCTTAGCACCCTATAACACTTTTATAAGAGACCCAATATTTTTTGCACACAGCTAATGTTAAGGTGTTTAAATGGTGGAGACCAACCCCGAGGCAGGCCGCCGTCATGCAGTGACTCCTGCTGCTGCTCTACACCATCTAAATCCTGCTGCTTTTCATCCCCAACACTCCAAACTCCACCTACATACCACTACTCCCTATCAAGTTTAATGCATGTGCAACAGAGAGCTTTAAAAGCAAATGGTCAAAACAAGCAGAAAGTGTGTTTTTTCTCTCTGTGTGGCACCTTTCTGTTTCAAAGTCAGGCAAAAACAACTGCAGCTTCTTTTCTTTGTGGTTCAGTTCACTGACGCAACAGGATTCAAGATATGTCCTTTGGTCTACTAATAAACACACTCCTGGCTCATTCTTGTATCTCTGGCATATGTCCCTTTACTTTTCTGTTCTTGTGTCAAGTCGCATGAGTTTGAACCTGAGTTAAAACATGTAATCGGGGCTTTTCCAAAATATGGTTCTTGATGTAAGAATAAAGCAATACATGCTCCAAGGCTGTTAAGGAAATATTGTTCAAATTCAATTACACCTCACCTTTAGTGTAAGGACAGGAATGTAGGACCTATAAGAAATGTTTAAATGAGCATCAGACTGAAGGAATGTTAGAAATATGTAGAAATCTGAAACTACATTGTTAAACTATGAAGATAAAAAGTATTAGTTCAAGGTTACAGACATCAAGGTGAAAGAGATTTATTCCAAGCATGTCTAGAAGTGTTTTGGAGCAGCATGACTTGATAACCTTAGACTCCCTTTGGCAAACACACCTGAACCACGAATGTCTGCTCCGCTCCGGCAGCCTGACGCTTCCTTTTGTTCCTCTCCTCCAGCGAGCGAGCCGTAAGCCGGAGACAATAGGTTTAATGGGATTATAAAGGGCATCAGAGGAGTTTCCATGGATCACAAAGCTCACAACAGATCCACAGGGCAAGTGCAAAACGAGACAGCCAACACGGTGAGATAGGCCTCTGCTTCCTGGGACAGTATGCTGATCGTCCATCCTGTCTGGTTTGGGTAAGCAGCCGAGGGACTTTGGGACCTGCGTGGAGGGTCAGGAAGAGGGTCTGGGCCAATGTTCTGGGGCCCTGAACTTAAAACCCAATTATCCCAGCATTTCAGTCAGGCTTAATTAGGCTTGTCTGATGTGCAGCGGATTCATTATGTTTCTAATTAAGTCCCTATCAGTCCCACAGAAATAATGGCTTTATGGTACATCAAAACTAAGCTGCACTATACTGACATGATTGCAATCCTATCCTCTGGCAATCTTCCTGAGTGGGTGGTCGCATTGAGGTTGCTGTCTCCTTCAAGGAAGACTTTTGAGCAGAAGGGAGAAAATGTGGACAGTATAAGGTGTGGATGGAGATCAGTGCCTCTCTATAACCAAGAGAAACTAAAGATGGCAAATAAAATGATTAGTTAAAAATGGACATTCATTTCATTCATGTTCAGTTTGTTCTACCCGTGTCTCATCATTTTGAGTTCTAATCTAAAACACAAGAATTATTTATATTGTACAAAGAAAATTTCTCAAAGTTTGAATATGACATCTTACCTGATATGCTGACTTCATGATTTACATTATAGTTACACTGAGTGGTTTGCAAAGAAGATGACATCTGTATAGAAGAAAGTTATTATGACATGACTGTTCCAAGGTGCATCTGCAGGAGAATTTTCTGGTATATTAATGCCTCAACTTAAAAAATAAAACTCTTCATCAGATTCTGTAACCGGAATACGATTTTCATGATTAGGGTCAGAGAAAAGAGGTCCCGCCATTGACATATTAGTTAGAATTTGAAAAATACAAGGAACTATGAGAGCATCCTGGCCTGACAACTTCATTACAAAACACACACAAAAGTGTGTAAGTGTAACATGGAGAATTATTTTTCAGGCTACATAAAAATGGTAAAGATCAACATTTTTTATACACTGTGAAATTCAGGTTGTAATGCTTAATGTTTGGCAGCTACCTGCAGGAGGGGATCATTTAGCATTCGCAAGCCTTTATTGTAAAACTGACCTCAAGTGAAATATTTAATTGTTTTAATTAAACCAAAATGAAAGAAGAAATTAAAGTGGTTGAATTTCGATTGGAGAACATTTTAAAATGTGATACGTATGTGTGACACAACACAAAAACTCTTCCTGAATTGATTCAAGGACAAACAGTAAATGAAAAGGGCTTACAAAGTAATTTTGACCCAAAGAAAAGGTTTCCAACCTTTTGTTATTCTGTTCAAAATATAGACTTATTCATGCGCATTCATACGCAAATGCATTCGTACCACAATGAGAGCTGCACCTCAGCAAAGATATAAAGCAATATCGGTAAAAAACACTGCAAAACATGTCACAAGCACTCAAACAATGTGGCGTAGCTTGTGGGGCTTTTGGCCTTTATCTATTTCATGGATTCATGTGCTACTCAGGAGAAAACAAGAAGAGAGTGCTTTTGTTTGTTTAGGGTTATTACTACAAGCAAAAACACAAGTTCTGGAGCTGCTAACTGATGCGTATTTGAATATCTCAGAGGATGAGGCTTATACTCAGAGGAGAAGAGAGCGCCCAAGTGGAGCGAACATGTGGAAAACATTTGGATCGCAAACAGAGCGATGTGACTTGTACAATACAGGCTGATGAAAACATCTGAAGAGCCGAAAAAGCAGCCACCACACTTTAGAGTCAACAAATTATATAAGCAACACAGAAACTGTGGGTGGCTTCTTTTTACATTTATTTTTGAAAAACAATCAGATTCTGTGCACATTTATTTGAATGTGGTTTTGTGCCACATAAAGGCATGTTTTGCTAAAAAAAAATGTTAAAGATGCTGTGTAACTAAATAATTGACTCAATTTTGGTGCAAGAGAGTGACAAAAGCAGATAAAAAGGCAACTTTGTTGGGTCTACTTTTTGGTTGTTGTTTATTCACCTGTGTCTCTTGACTAATTTCATGGCTCTGTTGCAACGGTAACTTTATTAACTTTATTTTAGTGCAGTGCAATGGTTTTTATAAGCCCTGGATTTCTGTGGCCATGGGCAACATATAATTTAAGACAGATATTTTTTATTTTTTAAAGCCAAAAACATAATTTTTGGGGGTAATTTAATAGATATTATTTCAATTGAAAATTAAGTTAATTGGACAGTCTTGAATTTTTGCCTGCAATCATGTGGACAGTCCAAACAGCCACTTCCTGGGGTTAAATGTAAGCAAATAAAGCCACTCAGTAGAGTCCCCTGGGCCTGTCTGATGGACAGATCAGGTTAGGTGGTGACATCTTCCAGGAAAAGCACTGAAACTGAACCAGATCTTCCTGAAGTAGTCCAGTTTGTCTTTTCAAACAAACCTGGTCACTGGGGGTCTCAGATTAAGCCGTTGCCACACTAAAGGTATTGGGGTCCTCCTGCCAACAAGCTTCCTCGTCCTCTCCTCGGCCTGAACACTGTGAACCATTTTTAAAAAGTGCACAAAAGAAGCTGATGCGGTTTACTGAGATTCCCCCATGTTTCCTTGCGGCCCAAGTTTTGCTCACTTCCAGCCTTCCCCAAGCGCAGCTCATGATCCTTGAGTGCTGTGTTCTGTCGTGTACACAGTTTTGGAGTCACTGAATGTGTCAGAAAAAAAAATCAATAACAATACGGCTCTTGTGATAATGGTCAATGTTTCAGACAGGTTTCTAATGACCTTTTCTTTTATCAATGGTAGATCAATGGTACATAGTTATGACAGAAAAGCCGTTGTTTTGAACGCCCAATGGGCATCTAGAATATATACCATTCAATCACAGCATTATTGATCCACTGTGAATTTATGAAATGGTTTTCTTCACATCATCTGTTTCCCATCCGCGATCATTTCAGCAGCACAAGCCATAAATTCTGATCCAGAATGGCTGCCAGAGGTATTTTATGTCATTTTTTTACATGTGAGCATTCATTCATATTTATGGATAACTAAAAAAAGAAGCCTGGGTAAAAATGTGATCAGCCAGCAGTCCAGTATTTTAGGCTCAGGCTGCCATGATGATTGACAGCATCTGTCACACTTGAAGGCGATAGATCACTCAAGAGGCCTGCTTTGTATTCACTGAGAGGAGCCCCTGTGCCTTTAATTGTAAATCCTTCTTGCAAGGCACTTAGCACTGTATATCCTGTATATCTGTGTGTGTGTGTGTGTGTGTGTGTGTGTGTGTGTGTGTAGGTGTGTGTGCAAGTGTGTGTGTGTGCACAGCTGGTGGGTTTTTATTTTATCGTCCAGTGGAGCAGAAATATGGAGACCAGTCAGAGAGCAATGCTGCTGGGAGACATTTAAAGGAGCTGTGCAGGTTCCTCTTGGGAATAATGGGCACTGAGAGGCAGGTGATTTCCTGGATAGCCCTAAACTCTACTTTATACAGTGTTTGGTAAAAAAAAAAAAAAAAGGAGCTAAATCTAGGTGTATGGTATATTATATAGGCAACTGGGACATCATCATGCATGAAAGGCAAAAAACGAAGCTGCTGTCTAATATCTGCCATCTGTCTTGGTGGGGCACAGTAATTTAAAAGTGAAAAAAAGTTCAATTGCTGGTCGTGGGTTTTTGATTATTGTCACTTATTAAGAGGACACACTTTAAATTTCTGTACGAAGTATAATCCAGTGACAGGGAGTGAGGGCACATGTGCTATTTTTCGTCCTTGGACAGAGGGCTTTGCACTTGAGCCAGTGTTTTTAGCTGTCAGAGTCAATACACACTTACATTGGACAGGAATAGTGAACGCTGTCAGAGTGATTGAGCGAGTTGTCAGAGGGAGTCGCAGCCTTGATATGTAGTTCTGAATAAATTACTCCAAAATGCAATCAATATTGATTGATGATTTCTCGACAAGCAAAGTCCTTCTTCAAATAGAGAAAAAATGTATTGTATTTGAATGATAACCGCTAATGATATTAACTCGCTAAGATATCATTTTTACCTTCAGCTAATTAGAAAAACAACAACTCATATATTGTTTAAATCATCTTTCTGGTGATATACAGGTGAATGACACATGGTAAAATACAAACCATAATAGGGATTTTATTGACTGGATGATTGCAGAGTGGGAACTGATTTAACATAAAACAAATAAGAATTACAGAAATTTATAGATATTAACACTCAAATTTAGGCTGGATCTTTTGAATACTGACTCAGGATCAACACTCACTGACTTCTGATTTGCATTTAGATGAAAATTGCTGATGGCAATCAAACATTTTATTTAAACAAAAAGTTACTTGTCATGTTAAATTTCTTCTGTTTGGAACAGCACTCAAAAATCCAGTTTGTCTTTTTACTGAATATCAATCTTTCTCTGGTGTGATGGAATAAAAAAAAACAAAAAAGTGGCTTGTATGGACTTTTGGACAAAGCTAAATGACTGGTAAGAATAGGAAAAACAATATTGTGTTCAAACACTAATCAATACCTGCAATCAAGACATGGCGACTGTATTGAGATGTATATGGATTACTTTCAGTCTACAATCAAACACTGTGATCCGGTGACGGTAAAGGAGACAGTTTTGGCTCTTATTTTGAGCAGCATTATGATGTTTTTCTCTCCTATTGTTGTTGTACATTAAAGAGAGCTGTAAAGTTATTATTTTATCTGAAAAAAAACAGAATAAAGTTAAATTGAATGCAAAAAGTCTCAAATCACATAAGATCCTGTAGATGTTTGTGGTGCAGCTCATCCCAAAAGTAATAAAGGCTTTACTGTTATTTTTTTATCTTTCTGAGCTTTTGTATTAGGGATTGCAGACTTCAACAAAAACATTTAATCAGCAGGTGTCTCTCCTTGTTCTGACATTTATTTTAATGTTGGATTCCGATAATCCCAGGGATTATCTGATCCCAGTGATGTAATGAAGCTCTCAAAGCTTACAACAAAACAAATCTAAGAGATATAAAGCTGCAGAATAAGTGAGCTTGTTTTGACTTTGGAGGAAGTCTGATGGCTGCAGGTTACAGTATTATTTCTATATCTACAGCCAACAGATAAAACCCATGTCATGTATTATTCATGACCAGATGTGACACGGTCGGGTCCTAGATTGCAAAGTCTAAAAAAAAAAAACACATGTTCAATAGCAGCACACTCCTTGTTTTGCTGTTTTCTGTGAAGTAAAATGAAAACTCATTCCTATTGCAGCAGCCAAGTTGAGATCTTCAGTCTCCTGACCGGGGTTATGTTTTTAAACGACGAGCACAGTCGTCTCTTTTCAGGATGTCACCGGGCCACACTGGCAATTTGTAGCAACTTTTCACTCATGCCTTGGAAATCTCACCTCAGAAAGCCAGGAAGGTGTTTCTCATTTTTGCTGGGCAGAAACCTGCCAGACAGCATCTGACATGCAGAGAAAAGAATCACATCTTGTGGGTGCTGACCACAGTCGTCACCCATCTGGCACAAGTATTAAACAAATCACAAATACATGGGCCTCTGAAAGTGGACCTTGCCAAGTTATGTTTTTTCAATAGCGACAATCTTACACTTCAGCCTTGTCACATTTATGTGGACTGATGACGGACAAAAAAGTTTTCACTCCTCCAGATATCATGTATTGAAACTAATCAAATACCAAATGACCTTTATGTTGGTAAAATATTTAGATAAATAGGCAGAGTTCTGAACTGAATTTCTGTAGAGACATTTTATTTTAAAATCTAACACTTTTGATGAAGGACATCTCAAGGACATCACCTGCTAACTAGCTATCAGCAGCTAGCTTCACATACCAGTAGTTAGTGGTTAGCCTTATTTAACATCAAAACAAATTTCATAAATTAGCTTTTCCTGTTATCAAATTTGCCCTAACCTGTATAATAATTTAATTAGAAATCTTGTCTCTAATTGCAGTAAAGAAATATATTCATTAAACTAATACAATTGTTTTTTAAGAGCTTATATGAAACTAATCATTGTGTTGTCTTAGTTAATGAAAAGTTGTCATAAGAAAGACATCTCAAACAACACCCACTTTACATTAAAAGTAACATTTGGAACTGAAAGACACGATGAATTATATATGACACATTCTCATTTGCCAGTGACCCCTAAAACATTGTTCATGACCTTGGAAAAAAACTGATCAAAGATGTACTGGATCATGTGTGAAACCACAGCGAAACTGACAACAAAATTACTCAACAAACTCTACTTACACTACTTTACTTTTAGGTTTAGGAAAAGATAGTGTTTTTGGGTATGAGTAAGTGCATAATTTTAGTAATTTCATTAGTAAAATTGTGTTATGTACTTCCTAAGAGGTAAATATAATGTTCACTTCTTTATTTTCCGTGTGACATGACTCATGGTTTCCTGGGTAAAAGTGACTGATGCATCCATCCACCCAAACTCCTCCCTAAATAGTCTCTGATGCTCTTTTTAAATTGTCACTTTAATTTTTCCCATGCCTCCACCATAATTACTGCACCGACTAGAGGTTTCCAAACAATGAGCTGCTCCTTTAGGCAGCGTGTATGACCATTCTTTGAGGGGGAAGGATGGTCTGTTTGCGACAGCAACCAGAGAAACTGAGATTCATTAAGCAAACACAGTTGCCTTTTACTCACAAAATATGGAAAACAAACCGTGTGCAAATTCATTTTACACCCCATTTAGCAAGCTAAGCAGATAACCCATTATTGCCTGGTGGCGGAGGACGAGCAGGCGTCTAAATCCAACAACTCCTCGCACAGTGACAGAATTAGCACAGTTAAGTGATTCACACTCCAGAGGTCAGGAGCTCGCGGTGATTGAATATTAGCTCATGTTGCAAAAATGAAATCAATTACCTTTGTGCTTCATAAAGAGAATTGAGAATACAGAAAGAGAAGAGAAGAGAAAGAGAAAGGTAAATCTGATGGAAAGGGACAGTTGCTGTGGATCTGGACTGACTGAGTCGATTCACAACCACACTCATCCACCATCAAATTTGTCTGCTGTTCATTTCATACTGTTAAATCGACGACAGTACTGTGTTCTTGCCTTTTCTTTACTAGCTGACCTCATAACACAGAAAAGCACACCTTGTTTCCGTAACAGGATTTTTAACAAGAACTTGAAAATGTAATTCACGTTGCCCTTTTGCCGTATTAACAAGGCCGTCTTCGTGTGTCCTTCCACTTAGTGCCAGCTCTCTCTCTGCCAACTATTAGCATACCTTTTAAATTAGGAGGGTGATTTTTTTTTTTCTTTTTGATGTTATTGTCTCACAGATTTATCCTCATGCTGGTGTTGCAGACGTGGCTTGAGGAGGCTCTAGCTCAGCCAAAGGCCCTGCTGAAGTTTAAGTGCACCTGATCCACAAAGGTTACAGGCTTAAAAAATATCAAAAATACTGGAGTTGGTCAGCTTGACCTGCTTACATCCAGTATAAAATGTTTTATTGCCAGCAGAAGTTGGTGATATTAAAAAAACAACTTAAAGTTGTTTGGAAAAAGCTCAGTAACCCTCCATTTTTGTTTTTCTGTGTGCTTCTCTGTCCTCCTGCTTGAGAAAACTCATGTGTTAATTTTGCTTTTTAATTAAATCATAAAATAATCACCTGGTTCCACATACAGATCTGTGTTTACAACCACAGCAGTACACCTTCATTACATGGCAAGAATAAAAAACAAGAAAAAAACAGCATTTTATGGAGATGTAGATGTTTATCATTGGTGACATTTTCATCCACCAGCAACAGTTGGGTTTTGCACACTCCAGTGGAGATCCAAATGATCATTTTTATGCTCACACAATGAAACCAGAACATTACAAATTGGTCAGAGCACAACAAACAAAATGCAATGTGACATGGCGCTCAGTTATAACAATTCCATGGTCCGTCAGTTACACAAGGTCCCAGTAAAGTACAGCCAGTCTACTTCATTTCATAATGTCTAGAGGAAGGACTGGCCTACATGAATATGTTGTTCATTCTCATTTTATGATTAATAAAAAAACTGCAGCGCACAAGTATGTTCATTAATCCACCAGTTTGGCCAATGACATATAAGAAATGATGATTATTTAGATGACTTGTAATGACTTAAGAGACATATGTTTTATGCACCTCAGCTCATGAGTCTGCAATTTAACGTGTTCTTTGGAGTTTATTCAGTTAGTCGTTTATTGTTGTTTTTAAACTTAAACTGGTTGACAGGCTGCAAAGCCAATTTTTTGGAAAAGGCTGAAGGAAAAGTCATCAGGGTCACCTATCAACAGTGGAGCAACAGTGTCATTTTGAAACTGCTACTGTCTAAATCTTTACACGTCATGCCTCATTATGTCACATCTTTTGATCCCTATATATAAAACTGTATTTTTGCATAATACACTTTAATTTTTCATCTGAACAATCTGAAATAATTTTGCCGCAAAAACAAATGAAGCATTTTCAAGAAAAAAATGATAAATCTTACATCAAACTTTTTTTTAGCCTTGTTAGCTAAAGCTTATTTCAACTTTTACTGTAGCACCTCTTCTAACTGTGTCAGTTCTCACATCCGTAGCTGCAGTCACATGAGCTTCCAGAGAGCCAGACGTGTTGTTTTTTTGAGTCTTGAGGGCTACATTCAAATATAGACGCCTCCCAGAGAGTGTTTAGGCTGTGAGGGGAGCAACCATGCTGAGCTGCAGCACCAAACAAGATGCTGAGATGGCCAAATATAGCCCCTCCACAGGAGCTCCATCCTCTCCAGCTTCTCTTAATGCTCCTTCAAAGCCGAGGAAGTGCATCCCAGTTTAATTGCTTACTAAGTGCAATATGAAAACTAGTATGGAAATGGCACATACTAATTATAATTTTCATCATGATTTACTTAGGGAAGACCTCATACCACTGCAAGCTTGGCTTTGGTCTGTAATGCAGCATCAATGATGAACTAAGCTTAATATCCTGTAACATGCCATTTTTCTCCAGCAAAACGATGAAATAGGAATCACATTCAATGCTGATGTTAAAATAAAACTGAAATTGCCAGTTTTATAAGGACAAGTTTACAGCGATAAATATAAAAAGTTGAAAATTTCTTGTCTCAATGATTTTAGCAGCTCTGAAGAGAATTCACACCATCTATCGAGGCTTTTTCTGTGTAAAAATAGAAGTCATAGCAACAGGTTTTCAGAGACTTTGATTTTCTACAGTGAAATAAACATGTAACCATGGTTACAGCTCATCAACCTCATGATAAAACCTGTCACTTCCCTCTCCACACTTCAATGGGCAACAAATTGCTTGTATATAGAAATATACTAGTGTTTACAGGCTAATATCTGTCTAACAAATTGCCAATGTTCTCCTCACCTTGTACTGAGGTGTATTACAGGCCTCCTCTGTTCCCTCCCATGTCGGGCTCTGTCTCTCTCTCTTAACCGGCAGAGGAAGGAGAAGTGGCAAGTGTGGATAGTCTTACAGATCTGATTTGTCAAGCCATTACCCTGGGTATGTGCTACGGTGGCTTTGCCAAGCATCGCTACTCAATGAAATAAATACGCATTATCCTCTGTCTGCATCAGCCCACAACGTTTCTCTCATCGTTCCTTCTCAAAGCATGTGCAAATTGCTCTCTGTCAAAAAAGACACAGGGGAAAGCTCTGCTGAGATGCCACTGAAAAGGATGAAGTTGGGGGGTCGACGGAGTGGAGGCATTGTCAGGGAGTGCAAAATACTTCAGCTGTGATAAAAGCATTAGTGTCTTCAATAGGGTGGAAAAAATGTGTATAAGGTGTGGAGGCAGTGGATGAGAGAGCAGGAAACTCGGGGCTGAAATCAGCCACAGAAGTGTCAGAGAGGCAACAAATGAACCTCAACCTGCTGAGATGATGTCAAGTCACTCAAATTGCATATAGCCGCCGCAGATTCATTCCCAGGTCATCAAATACCAATGTTCTGTCGTCCATGTCTCATGTACATGCAAGGTAACCTTCAGTGTCTGTATGACAGGCGTCAGGTTCTCATCAAACTCCAGTATAAACCCGTCTGCTCCACCTGATGTAGTCGATGAAAGACAAAGTCACAAGAGGAGTGGAGGTTCAGGTACAGCGAGGTGTCACACACAAGAACTTCACTCTGGTGAGTTTTGGAACCTGAACCTCATAAAACTGTGGTCTAATCATGTGTTAGGCTTTCTGGCATTGCCTTGAGGGTATTAATGAGAAGCTGAGTGGTGATACAAAAGAATGAGAAACTAGTAATATGTGTTTTATAGTATAGCATCAATTTAATATAGCAACAGGTATTTAAATCAGTAGAGACGAATAAATAAGTAAAGAAATTTGCTCATATGATTATTAAAGCGGATGATGTGTGATTATTAAGTCTTGTCAGGAAGTCTTTGGCACTTTGACTCAACAGTGAGTGTTTTTGTAATTGAGGTGTGTTTTCTCTGAGCAGCAGCAGCAATCCCTCAATGAAGTCCAGACACTGGTGGTGTGAGTGGCTGTTGACCCTGCAGACACTTTTAGTGATGGAGCGGTGAAGGAGTGAGCACAACAGCAGCAAAAACAAACTCGAGGAACAGAGAGAATCAGATTTTGAAAAGACCGAAGCAAGATAATACGTTGACAGTGCACGTGTGTCACTGTGATAGTAGACAGATGTGTCCAGCTGATGAAAACAGCTGATATGTCAACTGACTGACCACTAGCGGAACAAATCAGAGCCGGGCCGGGGGCAAGTCAAATGACCGGGCCCTTTAAACCCAAATAATAAAGCTCATGATAACATCATTTTACAACATACACATGCCCGCAACA
>JAPZDY010000009.1:12066678-12080214 GCA_029783645.1 Ctenochaetus hawaiiensis | reverse complement strand
ATTGCATATATTACAGTACTGTTGTTCTATCTATCTATCTATCTATCTATCTATCTATCTATCTATCTATCTATCTATCTATCTATCTAGAAAGACAGAGAGAGAAAGATGAAGAGAGCGAATGAGATCCATTGTCTTTAGCTTGTATGGGGTGGCAGAATAAGCCTGGTTTATTGTGAGAATTTGGCTGTGTAAGCGCAAAGCTAGCACTTAGTTCAACAGTAAATCTAATTGTATTTACACTGTGTCATGGAAATTAAATCTTTTTCTGACCTTTATAATCATGAACTTGTGGACGCAGAATGAGATTTGCAAATGCTCCCTCAGATGTGCAAATGTGTTCTGAGAAATGTAAATGTAAACCGAAGGCGCAAATCCATTTGGATCATCACTGGGTTCAGTAATGTCTGCAGCGTTGTTATGTCAAGATGAATCTACTTTAAAGATCCTTTATATGAAACATACATTCACATGACAGACTGCAGAGACCATGCAACTCGAGACTTGGTGATTCTGCTATAGCTATTATTTCTGAGAATACTTTATGTGACTAAAATTATAATAAATTAGTATCAAAGATAAATAAATATTGCAACTACAGTTTCACTCTATAAACAGAAAGGCTTCTCTGTCAGTGACGGAGGAGAACACATGCTCTGACCTTTCATAACCTTTTTTCACAGTTGCCAACTTGAGACAACTTTTTTTAGTCTTTCACCAGACAGTTTTCCCATAAACTAGCTACTGATTATCACATTGTTGTCCATTAACAGTGCAACCACTTCCTCTGTGAGCGGCAGTGACCTGTAGCAAATATTTTCATGTATGACATCACCTGGACACTTGTGGATACTAATTTCCTTACAAGATGGTCAGAGGCCCTCTGTCTGTGTCTGACTTGACCTAAAATCTCTTCACTGCACGAGAGAAACTCCACGTGTTCAAAAATAGCTTTTTATTTTCTCACTATATAATCTTGTTTTGTCCATGCAATACAAACCTTAGTTGTGTGAGAACTGTGTGTGGAGGATTCATACATATTCAGGTACTTGATGAGTTATTATTGTGAGAATGAGCTATTGCAAGCTACTAAGTGCACACTATGCTCTTTTACTTTGAAATTCTTTGTCCTTTACATGATAAAAATGCTTAACAGGGATTATTTGTAATACATTTTTTTTAAAATGCCATAAAACTCAAGCAAGACACACACACCACAAAAAAATTTACAAATGGATATGTGTATGTAGCAAATAAAATCTGAATATTCATATCTTAATTGAATTGCACTGCTTATCAAATTAAACTAAATGCATATTTTCTGCCACAGACATACAAATCTCAGTGTGTGCTTTCAAAAAGACAACTTTTCATTGTCCTTCAGAGGGCATTGACATGCTGCACACACTGCCTGTGTATCTGCGGTACTTGATGTCATTTGTCACACACATTCTCCCCAGTATCTACACTTCTCTGACTCATTAGACCCAATGATTCATTAATACTCTTTTGCATCAGTCTGTCGTCTACCTGGTTGTTCTTATCTGGGGATCTTTGTTGAGTACTGCACTGCCTGCTGCTCACCAGCTGTACAGTCTGTGAGAGGCTGCCATGAACTTCTGCGTTGTGTTGACATCACCGGTGATGTTGCAGCAGGGCCTCACAGATTGTGTTTGGACTGACATTAATTTAGTAGGTAGTGATGTTTTTGTTTATTCATAAATATCACACCGTTCATTGTGAACTCCTCGGGTTGTGAAGCAGTCTGTTGCACATGTTGCTTACTGATACAAAGCAGCTTTAAAGTGTCTTATTTCTTCTTACTACTTCCTGTGCAGAGCAAGAAGGACTTTAACACTGATGGTAAATATAATTTAAGGTTATGACCACCAGTTAAAGCTATTAGTGGCTTTATATGTTATATATATTAGGAAATAAACCCAAAAGCTCCCACTGTGATTGGTCCAGTAATGGTCAGTAATTAAAATGTGGTAATTGTGGTGATAAAACCAGACTGTAAATTAAATAGTGGACAGAGCTATTGTGACTTCATTCATTGGTTTATGATGTGCTCTTTCAAAACCTTGAATTTGGTATTATGGCTGTCACCATCCTGTTTTTTAAGAGCCAACATGGACATATATGGACGAGTGGGTGGAGCTTCAGAGGATATGCTTTGCTACAATTGGCTGTGTGACACCAAGCGGACAACTAAAGCCGCAGTCAAGCAGACCTACCCCTCAATATGCATAACTTCAAACTTTATTACAGTTATTAACAAATACAATATGAGCTTTACAAAAATTCACCCTCTGCACAGTTTGTCATGAATGGGGAAACTTTTTAGCGCCTGAGGTTGTGGATAAAACAATAAAGGACCTTTAGGGGGATTTATCACTCTGGCTTCAGAGTTACCAGATTCCTTATCATTTTGTATTGATATACAACTTCTATAAAGGAAATCAAATATGATATGTCAGTTTTGGAATAGAGACTTGATGGGATAACATTTTTTCTCATTATTAAATAAAACCCATGATTTTATGAGTTTCATTAAAAGCTCAGTCTGGCCTTTTTTCATCTTTATCACCTGTTATTGTCCTTGATGGAAATACATTAACACTACTTATAAAATAAATTAGTCAGCTGCAGATGAAACACTCATCATAAACTCCCTCGGAGTACTTGGCCTACTCAAGGCCGTCTTGCTATAATTGGAGCTCAATGCAAAATTTTGGTTTTACTGATCACATAATTACAGTTCCCATATTTTAGGCCTAATTCATGTCAACATTTAATAGTCCAATTCTAAGGCGAAGAAAAATGTTTTTCCCTGAAGTAAGAACTGCTCCAGCAATGCTGAAATAAAATCAGTCTTCTAAAGCGCAGACGACTTTTCATTTGGATTTCAAATTGTTGGCCTCAGTTGCCGTCACTCCAGCTTGTTTGTAGGAGAAAAATAATGTGAAGAAAACCTGTAAACATACTCTTGTTTGTATTCATACACAGTTCTCTGAAGTAGCCTTGAGGTGTTGTGAAAACTTTATGTAAGTTTGGTGGGAACAATACAAAGTGATGTCTGGAATCCCAAAGTTTTTTCCCCTGAGCACAAAAACATATCAAACAAACCCGCATTAAAGGGGTAAATCTATCATGAGTGTTTAATTTATGATAAAATGCTTTCATCTCATATCAAACACTTAGAAAACAACGCCAGCATTGATGTTGAACGGGAAACAGAGGCAGTAAATCAAGTTGTCTTTGTACATGTGATTTACAGCATCAGAAAAATAGAAAGAAAAACATCTTATCTTACGGTGTGACATAAAAAATATTGGTTGTGTTGACATCTGCTCAAAAAGTGGTTATAAAACATATTGTATGGAGTACATCTAGGTCTCCGTGTAGGAAACACAGAGACATTCAGTACAGTTCAGAGCCAGACAGGAAAACACACACACACACACACACTCAGACATAAAACCGCAGCCCAGCATTTAGCCTGATCACACTGTCTGTCTGACGGCTCCTTGAATGGCAGCTGTTTTATCTGCCTGGCATTTGAAATGACTTTTAGCTGGGAAATGTTCTCTGATGCTTAATGGCCGACAAATATCTGGAGATTTACTGAAATGAACTCATCTCAAAATATTTCTCATTTAGGAGATATTTCTGTATTCAACAGACAGCCAGCTGCTCTGCTCTGCTCTGCTCTGTCTGCTTCAAGTCACAGTGTGCCTTTGCAGAGCAGTGAAAACAGAAGCAGAGAGCTCGACTGTCAAATAGATATCATGTGCCCAATTGAAAGTTATGAAGGTGAGATTTCATCCTGGGATAACCTTTGGAGCTTTGAAAAAAGGAGAAAATAGAGCACAGAAGAGCAATTTCAGCAATTTTATCCACTCCACCACAGCCCTTGTAGCCATATTTTGTGTCAGTATTTTTTCTTGTATCAACCCCTCACATAAAGTTATCTTTGGCATCAATCAACTTCACTATACCAATTTTTATTCTTTCTTCCTTTTCTGTTTTTCTTCCCCCTTCAGTTTCATCAGCCAACCCGTCAGTCATGTATCCGTTCAATAATTCAGAACTATATTTCTCTTTTTTCATCTGATAGAGGAGCTGCGGCGCGCTGGTTCCTGCGGAAACTCCGTAGACCTGAGACCGGGCCGTGAAATTGGAGTGCCAGGCAGGCATTAACCTGGCTGGGTATGTACATATTAATATGCTCATTATCTGCGGCGTGCAGGGACAACCCGGTCTGTGGCACGCCGGTGACATTCAAGAGGACGCGGCGCAATAGCACATGTGTTTGCACAGGGAGGTGTGTGCATGTGCAACAGCCTGGTGAGCATGTGCACAAAAGCAGCCACATCTCCAGCAAAAAGCACACACACACACACATACACACACACACACACACACACCAACCCAGCCTGTGCTCATTTTCACCGTTTACCGTTAATTCCCTCAACAGAAGGTGTAGGACAGCATTATTAATCATGTGCAGCTTCCGACAAAAAAGAAAAGCCAGCCAAAACAACCCCGGGAAACAAACTGTAACTTGTTTACGCAGAAAATTAATTCTCTGTCATGCACATCTTGTTTAAGAATTAAAGAAATTAGCCCGGGGTAAAGACACATCCGTAGCGCGTGTTCGACCTTGTTCTCCGGCTGGCTGTACAGGCCTGCATCAGTCTGCTGCAAGAGGCCGACGACTCAGTGAATGTAAGTATTAACAAAGGATGGGAAGTGTTTGGGGGACACAGGGTGCAATGGTACAAAAGAAAGAAAACAAACAACATTCAGACACATTAGCTTTTTCATTAGGTTATCAATACATATGTTGTTTTTTTTGTTGCATATCATATGTAAAAAAAAGTAGCCTGTGGCTATATTTAGATCAAAACATTTTAGTGTTTTCACTTTAGCTTAGCTATTTCTTATATCAGCGATCCTAACAGGTAAGGATTTACTACCTGAGGATTCCTGTCACCTTGAGTCCCACAGCGAAGAATCATGGGAGTTTTCTGCTTAAAGAGCACTTTGGTCATTCGTGCTTTATTCTCCTATCATCGCACACCACTCATTGTGTGGCAGGGTTATATAAGTACACACTGAAGGCTCTTAGATTAGCATAATGACCAGCTGCAGACTTTAAAAGCTGTAATCAAGTTCCTCAATGAATCTATAAATGCTAATTAGACTCATCGAAGGCTCCCTGTTCAAAAAAGAAAAACAGGTTTTAATGTGCCTTCCAGCACAGTTTAAGTGTAGAGTGAGCTGAACAAATGAATCTGAGGAGGCCAAACACTTACTTAAATTGCATTTGCGTCTTTATCAGAAAAAAGCATTACTCGGCAGAACGTTATGGACTTCTCTTTTGATAATGTCAGTCCATTTAGAGACGTCCGTTTCTATTCTCAGAGCGGATGTAAACACATTTTCTTACTGCCTGACTCATTGTCCAGTCTGTCAAATGTACTCCCGGTGGACTGCAGAAGTATGAGTGCAGCTCACTCAGCTTTGCGCCAGAGGCGACAGGAGAGGAGGAACGGGACGCAGAGCATAAGGACGGCCCACGGTGCTGGTGAATAAAAGAATTTTAAGGCTACATTCATGCCATACAATCTCAGAGGTTGCGGTTGTGGGCGGAGGGCATTTCCTACTTTGTCAGCAAGTCCCATAAAGCTAATTTGAGATACTCCACATTATACTGCGTTAGGGACTATTGTACATGAAATATGTATGATACGCAATAATGTATGAAATATTAAATATGCCCGTTATGAATAGCCTATATATCATGTCAGAATAATATGGTGCAGCGGGTGATAACATATTTTGCTGCACTGCTGGCTCTCAGCCATTGCTGCAATCATATTCTGACCTTTACAGTTATACAAACAAAAGACTGTAACACTTACAGTGTATTTATGGAAAAAGAGACCAGCATATATGATTCCTTAACATTATTGTTTACTTGAGTGACAACAAGAGTGACGTATAGTGTCAAAACAAATTGCTTTCAGGTAAGATTTTTCATAAATTACTCAGAACGTTTGTAGGAAAATGAGCTGAGACAAAGGAGAGGAGAAATGATTTAATTAGATGTTTACCACCTGTGTATGCCTTTGCAAATTAAAATGTAACAATGAACAATCAAAACAGCAGTAACAACCAGGGGCATTAAAAATGAGTGTACAGAGCGTGCAGAGGCTTGTGATTGTCGAATGATGTGTTCCAATCAATTTAAATTAAACACATTGTCAAAAAACTCCAAGAATTTCCAGACAACACCGCTTCTTACAAAGTGACATGGCTGTTCATAAGTTAAGCTTTGTTTTTATTTTAACAAACATCCACACGTCCCAATTTTGTTATGTGAACAGCAGGAGCGGGTGGTAACTTATAACTCATCACATGAGTAAGAACGTATTTTACTCAAGGAACAAGTACTTTCATGTTCCCCTTTTTTTAAAGTTCAGCAGCAGCTAAACTTTGTTTCTTTTGTGGTCAAGGGAAACACCCATGGCACAGTGTGATTTAGGAGGAAATCAGTGAATGTGTTTCTGTTTTCTACCCATTTTAAACTTTAAACAAATGTCTATATTTAGTGTGAAAGGACACAACGTAACTGGTGAGGGCAGATGGTCGGATTAGCTCAGCATTTGCTTGATATGTTGCTGTGCTCCTGTGAAAACTGTACCAATGTTCACATTTGATAAGCCAAGGAAAAGTTGGCATGGGGTATTTTGGCAATTTGAAAAAAAGGCAACCATCAGCGAGGCTTTGATATTTACTCTGGACAAGAACAAATGTCAAGAGAGAGAGCTGAAAATAGAGCCTTTTGTCTGATTGTGCATTTCCTTGAAATCTCAAAGTCCATCTCAGACCGTTGACAGTGCTGGTTTAATATAAGTTTACTTAAGCATCATTATTAACTTGATAATGCAATAATTCAATAATGATTTATCCTTTTTTTTATTTGGAACATTTTTAGTGTAAAAAACATTTCAAAGCATTTTTTTTATGAGATTTTAAAAATAAACTCTTTGACTTTTAGAGGTGATGTAGTGACACAGACCATTGATTTGTTTCTCTCATAGATAAACATTAACTCATGTACAGACTATTGACTCATGCTCAAAAACACAGAAATTAATCCCTCTTCTCCAAGCATAACATACAACCTTTTGTTCTGATTGAAAATCTCTGATTTTATTCTGTAGACATTATTACCTGTAATAACTAACTGTATATTTTTCAATACAATATATCCTCAAAATATAGCACTTTATTTTTTCTCAAAAACTAACAACTTTATTCCCAAAATCTCCTCATAATTGTTTCTGCTACTTCTGTCATTAGTATAAAATTAAAAAAAAACTTTTTTAAAATTCAATTTTTTAGAAAAGATCAAAAGAAGCTTTAACAATTCAAATTTACCCAAAGCAAAAAAGCCACAACTGTTACCATGTTATTAATGCAAAATGACCAACAGAAGCCTGTCACATTTTCCAGTCAGTCCCAGTAATGTGAGATGGAAATTTACCTCAGATCCTCAAATAAACAGATGATACACAGCTAATATGTCTCTTTATAAATGTTGTGTTAGCAACAGCAGCAAAATTGACAAAGAAAACAAGGCGAGGCAAACTGAAAGCTTTGACTCATTACTTCCTGTCATGTTGATGACACATAACAATGATGCTAAAAAGTGTACCTCGGGGTGGAATTTCCCTTTGAAGGCAAGACACATGTCATGATTTTCATCATGTTTTAAAAACACCAATTGACATAATCTGAAATGAGACCCATTATGCAAATTATCTGTCATTTAGTAATTCCTTGAGTTGGCAGTGTCATACTTAGGATGATTATATCAAAATTATTCCGTCTGACTGCATTCCATGTTAATTTGGGGATACAAAGCTCATTTTGTCCGTCCCCGTTTTAATATATGAGCATGAATATGCATGAAGGACAGTTTAATACAGTGATGTCTTCTGACAGTTAATGCCTGTCAGTGGCAATGCTGCGCAATGATATTGATGAGATGTGTTTAAACAGCCCTCACACCCCGAGCACATTGAAGCCTGAAGATTATGTCCAATAATGAATATTCCATCCCAACATGTAACACAAACATTTGTCCCCAGCTGAGACACGAGGCAGTCAACATTCTCTCAAAGAGCTCCAGGAGACAGCACGCAATGGCCCCATCCAAATTATTACTTGGCACATGCAAACACACACACTCACACATGCCCTTGTATCAGCTGCCCCATGCCGCCCACTGAATAAAACCACTTGTTTACTTAGTGATCCCACGTTGGCTTCCAGACCGCGGTGACCGGAGAGCAGGGTAACTTTGTGCGGCCTTGCCTTCCCCGCAGCCGCTGTCCCTGGCTGAAGATCAATGCTGTCTGGGTTCACCCCAAACACAACCAATCAGACACAAGGACCCAAACACTGTAGGAGGAGAGTGAGAGAGAGAGTGCACAAGATGATGGTGAAAGCGCAAATCACATGTGAAAAACCACATCAGAGTCAGTTGTGTTGCCAAGTAGGTTTTCAAATACAAGGACTTTGACTTGGTGTTTTTGTGCATAACAATAAACATGGTAACTGGAAAAAAAGGAGGAAGATGAAAATGAAAAGTAGGCCACTTCAAGTCAGGAAGCACGAATGGAAAATATAAAATCGATAATGAAATAAAAAGAACTGTTTTAGAAGCTTTGGGAAAGTGTTATTTAAATAAAAGAACTGTACAGTCTTTGCAGGAATGTGCAACCATTCACTGAATCTAAAAGTACTTACAATGTAAATGATGGTAATACAATAATAAGAATCTTTAAAGAGCATGAGCTTTACAGGGGTAAAAAAAAAATAGAACAGTTGACTAAAGTCATAAAAGTTTAGTTTTTAAAAAAGAAGAAATAGAGAGCAGGTCATCCAGGAAAATATGAACCTGAGACATCAGATGGTTTGTTTCTCAGAACCATCCAGGAAGTCGTCCATGGAAACAGTCTGAAAGGGCAGGGATTTAAAAAAATTACTTTGCAGGTGATTTTATGAACCACTTGAACATTACCATCACAGGCTAATTTCAACCAATTAGATCAAGGCACCATATAGATTAGTAGGAGAGTGAAACTGTTGTCATGCCAGTCAGGACAGTCTTATTCCCAGCTCATCAGTTACTGAAGCAAAAACATCTTCATTGCTCTTCTTTGTTTATTATTCAATGTAGAAATATTGTCACACTTTATTTTATCTGATGTTCTAGCGGCATCTATGTTAACCCCTTTAAAAGCTGGCATTGCTGTTTTCAAAGGAAAGTTGCTCTGTTGTCACACCCAGCGACATTGAATAAGAAACCAGGCCCATCCGTAGCTTCCAGAGGTTTGTCCTACTGATTGGTCTGAACCACAGTCTATAGAAAGAAGTCTGGCAAGATGGATTCTCGCATCTGGCCATCTTTGTTATTTTACAAAAACCAGCTGTTTCATAAGATCAAGAGAAATTTAATCCTCCAAAAACAATAAATAAATCTGTAACTGTAGTCCTACCTGAAAGCTCCCAAAACGTGCCAACTATATCATTTTGAATGAATAATACACTAACGTTATTCAACTGCTTTATCATCTCTCAAGAGATATTATATGTTTATTGTTTTTCCTCCAATTGCCTTCTATTGTGTTTGCTTTTATTAAGCCCAAGGTGGGAGTGGTGATTCAGGTGTTCAGTGCAAAATTGATTCAGCGTGGAATGATAAATATTGTATACAACAGCAGAGTCAGCACAACATGTATGTGGTACGAGTTAAGGTTTAGTTGGTGTCTCTCAAGGGGAAGGTGGAGGATCAATGGACTGTTGGTGCAAGGGCAACTACGGAGAGAGCCCTGACACCACAGGCTCAAATACCTATCGATAGTTGCCCGAGGTAACTCAAAGGTCACCAGAAGGTATATCGATCATACTCAAACTCAGGCCTAATTGGTTGGCACTGGAAAACCTGGAGGAAGTTCACCTGATGCATGGAGAGAGGCAGTGTGGGATAGCTATTAAATGGGGATGCAAGAGAGGAATTATTTAGGAATTAGGCTGTAAGAAGTAAGTTTCTAGTAAATATAAAGGCAAAATATTCAATTTTATACACTGATAATGTGTGGACCTGTGTAAGGAAACATCAGCATAAATTTTACAGAGAATTTAGCTGAAAAAGTATCAAAATCATTTCAACATTAAAGGGTTTAACTGCTCTGAGACCATGTGGCCAGAACAGGTTTCATACCTGACACACTGCAGCCTCGCCACCCGGCACAGGACTCACCTCAGCCATCAATAGGCAATTATTCTAATGCAATTAAACATGACTCTTCTCCCCTCCTTGCACTCGATATCGATCATTTCCTGTAATCACAGGAAACGTGTCATCGGGGTCCAGCGGGGGTGTCATCTCTGTAATTACACCTCAGCGCTCCTCATCGTGCTCATCAAAACCATCAAGCTAACAGGCGGCTCGCTCCCACTCCTTAACCTCATCCTTCCTATACAGCCTCCAGTTGCTGTCTAATTATGGGCTTCCAGGATGAAAAGTCATGGCCAAACACAACATGTCCTACAAGCAGGAGGGCCACCATCACACACGCACGCACGCACACACACACACACACACACACACACACACACCAACTGGAACTGTAATGAGAAGAGAGATGTCTGCCCGTTACTGACTTGAAAAACAGAGCACTTTGTGTGTTTATTTGTGTGTGTTTTCTCATATGTGTGTGTGCCATGTCTTTTTCTGTCTGGATGTTTGGAAGTGTAGCCAACGCCCTGCACTGACCTATGTGTCAACAAGCGAGTGGGAGCAGAGCAGTAACAGGATGTGGCCCATGAGGGACGTAGCAGCAGAACTAGCGCCATGCCAAACTCTTGTGTAACAGACAGTCTGTTAAATCAACCAGAGCCAAGGGGAGGAAGTGAGGCCCAGTGGCTATATGTTGCACATACAAGAAAATCAATGCAGAGGATTGCCACATCATCGTAGCAGCCTTCTCTCGGTCGGCCATTCTAGTGACACACAGTGTGTCATACTGACCTGACACTGCAGGTAAAATTCAGCTTATCTAATCCAAATGGGAAGCAAAGAGCAAAGTACAAATGAACTTCGAAAAATACAACATGTAACATACACAGCCGTTTACAAGTATGTGCCCATTGCTTTTACATGGATCAGTCAGTCAAGGCAGGGCAAGTTTCTCAAAAATAATCACCAGATTGAGGTGAAATTCCTCATTCATAGCCCCAGCAAATTATACTCATTCATTTTTAAAGACCCCAATAAAAAAATCTAAATTGTAAAATCTAAAAATCTAAATTTGACCTTGACCAATACTTTGTACAATTGCAAGTAAGCTCAGAGCAAACAGCTGAATAGCAGAATTTTTTTGAGTTTTGTAAAAAATTCATGGTCCTCAGGCAATGAATTTAAAATATAACTTTTTGAATCCTAAGATTTTAGTGACCCCCTTCATCACTTTTAGCTTCAGCACATTATACTTTGTATTGCATATAAGAAACATTAAACTTGAATTACCAGAACAACATGAAATTGGATCTCTATCTCTCTCTCTCTGAGCAGCAGTACAAAGATTAAACAAAGGTTAAATTGTTTCTCTTTAACCAGCTTTAAAAACAGTAATACAGTTGTTTGTTCTGACCAACACACATAAATTGTGGTGTACTTGGATTGCTGTTTCTTTGGAGCTTAACATGTAATTTTGATTTTCCTAAACTTACAGGTTAAAAAACAAAATATGCAGTCTTTTAACTGCCCTTCGGATAATAAAAAACTCCCCCACTGGCAGGGCTTTCTGTCACAAATTGTTACAAAAGTGACGTGGTTAATGTTAGGCACGTATCCTGGTCATGGTTTAGAGAAACCAATCCTGACTGTTGGTCAGACTTCACTCTTTCTATTGAGTTACGTGGTCCTCTACAGGATCTTGTCATTTGATTATGAACTTTTAGAGGTTTGTGGCCCTTTTTAAAACAACCGATTCTTTTAATTTTCTTTAAAGGAGAGTCTCAAAGAGGCTCAAAACACTGTGGTATTTTACTCTCTCTGATCCTTTGCTGTGAAAAAAGCATGTCTACCTGTATATAACCTCATTGACCTCTAGTTAGTCTATGCTTGCAATCTCTAAGTTGCACACTGTATCCTGCTCTGATCCATTAATTACCCGTATCCCAAATGGTCATTGATTTGGCATCGACTTGCTTATTGGCCATAGGGAGCAATTCATCATTTTATTCAATGTGCTGGATTTTATTTCCACAGCATCCAAAAAATCGAGGCAGAAATACTGTGACTCTAAGACTTTTGTATGGCAAGCTAAAGGCAGTATCCGCAACATGCTAATATTGGAGGTGACACCTCGCTAACAATATCATCATTATTCACTCATGCGCATTACTTTTGTTTGGTCGAGCCGTATTCCAGCTTCAGCCCTGCTGGAGGAGATACAGCCCATGATCTCCCTGTGAGGCATCACATTCTGACATCCAGAGAGCTAATATGACAGCATATTACCACTGCAGCCCAGCCTACCAATAACCTCGCTGAAATATAAGACTCTGCTCTGCTGCAGTGAGCGGTCACAGGCCTGTCCTCGCACACTGTTAGGCTATTGTTGTCATAGCATTGGACATGGTGTTAATTTAACCTTCCGAGTCAGTGAATGTGATCCCCAGCAGTTGTTATTTTCATGTTAACAATATGCATTGTGAGTGAGGACCTGGTGGTGCAACAATAATAAATCACTTTCTCCTTAGTCCTCAAGTTCAAAGTCATTAAAACCCTGTGATAAGCTTAATGACCAATAAGTCAAATGGAAACTGAAAACATATTCTCTTTACCTCATGCTAGTTGTTCATTTGCAGGCTGTTTAATTGGGGGCACAGGTTGTCTGCTCTGAAACTTAACAACCCTTTGTTGTGCAAGACTCTACCACAACCACATATACACACACACATACACGCCAAAAATATTGAGTCTGAAGAAACAGAGGAAATCAAATCTGATCCCTGACAAACATCTGGATAGATTGATGCAGGCTCATCTCTGGCCTTCCCAGTGTATTATAGATGTTCTTCGTCTTTGTACAATGGCTCAGCTCCACTCAGCCCAACTCATTTTTGTGTCCAGGGACTTTTCTAGATTTTATTTTCCTCTGAGGACAATACCCTCTCAATGTAGATGGGATTCTTAGCTTATTGTCAGCAATGCCACCAGGAACTACAGAGATATCATCTTTAAAGGGACACAAACAGAAACAATGGAGAAAATTGAGGCAAAGAGACGAAAAAAAAGTCAAACTTGTTTCAGAGAAGGCTGTGAGCAGCATGACAAAGGCTTGGGAAATTCTACATCAGAGCACTGACCTTGAGGAACCTTATATATATATATATATATATATATATATATATATATATATATAAAAAAAAAAAAAAAAAAAAATA
>JAPZDY010000009.1:12052947-12066578 GCA_029783645.1 Ctenochaetus hawaiiensis | reverse complement strand
TATATATATATATATATATATATATATATATATATATATACATATAAACCAATTACCATCCAAAGCTTGCTGGTGGAAAATGAAAAAAATAAAAAATGAGTAGACTCAAGGGGAGCTGCTCAATGCTGTGAAAATACAGCATATGCATATGAGAGCAAATCTGTTGAGCCTGTCACAAGAGTCATAGGGCGGGTTGGCATCCAATGTCAGATGAAAGATGATGTAGTTGATAATTAGTTAGGTATCAGGTCAAAAACTGAGAGTTCACGAGACTTCACTACCAACAGTTTCAGGTATCAATAAGCAGTGCATTTAAGTAGTTTTACAGCCTCTCTATGGTCAGTATCTTGTTCACATCAGCAGAGAAAAGAGTAGCAAATTTAACAGAAAAAACGTCATGTCATTAAAGCTGACCTACACTTCATTAAGTTAACTGTCCACAGCATAGTTTTGTGTTTTAGGTGAGCAGGGCATTAAGAATGTCTTGTTGTTAAGATGTCTTGTTCCTAAAAGGTCTCAGGTGCTTTTTATACAGTATTTTTGTCAGCAGCTGTGTAGTATTTTAAACTGTCTTTAAAGGGAAGAGGTTTGGTAGAGAAAACTTCTCTATACATTCAGACAGCATCACCTTAAACCACAAACAGGGGTTACAATGAAGAAGAGACTCTCTGCCTGACATTTATCTTGTGTGCTCAAATAACACCAAGGTGATGCGTATACTGTGCTTGTAGCTTCACAGGAAAAGTTGAAAATCAAGAGCAGAACGTTAAAAGGTCTCTGAGTGAGGAAGCTTTCCATTGAGTAAAAGGTGGACTGTGGCTGTTTTCCCTTTGTTGTACTTTTAGTATCTTTTTGCTCTTAAGAAATCCCTCAGCAGGGTTGGTAAACATGAGTGTGCCTCTGTTCTGCTCACTTATGTCAGGTTACATCATTTCTGCTGCTCTCATATTTGGTGAGCCAATAAAGGATTTGGAGCAAATCCCAGCATGCCCTTGGTAGCACAGGGTAGCACAAAGCCACCAGTCTATTGCATGGCTAACAAGCAGACATTAACATCACATTTACACCTATTTAAATCCTCAGTTCGAGTGAGTTGCAAACCTTTAGACTGTGGAAGGAAACTCAGAAACAAAGAAGAAATCCAGGCAAACTTCACATAGAAAACTAGTGCTTTCATATGTCTCCTTGCATGTAAAACGACAAAGTTTTCATTGTCCATCATCTTGGATCCTGAGCTCATTTGATATTGAGTAAAAGTAAAATACAAGCAATCCATCATCAGGCCTTTGATAGCACCATGACGTGGGACCTTGGGTGACAACTCGGGTGTCAACTACTTTGTCAGCACATGATGGACAGATTGGAGTTCACTACCTGATGATGTATCGCCAATACTGTTATGTCTCTTTTAGGGGTAATCCATTCACACATATCGAATCACACATACAGGACATACAACCATCCCTTCTGTGCCTTAACTTTCAAGGTCACAACCTACCAGCCCCCTGATTTAAAATCCCCGAGCTCCGTTTTTCTCTTTGAGACTTTTAGTTAAAGAGATCAGCACAGCGGGACCACCGCACTGCTGCGCGTGGCGCCGGTAGTCTCATTACTCCAATTCTGTGTCGTGCTGTGATTGGCACAGGGTCCAAATGAAAGAATACAGCTCTGGTGCCAGAGTGATGCTTTATATTGAAATTAGTTTTACACGGTGAAAAGAGTAATTATAAAATTACTATATAATTCATATTCACTTTGACACTGTTATGTAGTTGTTTAAACTGGAGGAATGAAACAATGTTACATTCAGGGGTTCTGTTTTAAACATTTTAGTGCCAATTACAGCAAAATTCCTACACAGAGGTCAAATTAGTACCTTGTACTCTGTGTGCAGGGTTGATGTCTAGTTTAAATGGTGCTCTGGATGTACAAGAGTGTATGACAGCATAATGAATGTCAAACTGAAAGACACTGAACTCTTCCCATAGCAGGAGTTGAACTCATGCTGGGGTGAAAACCAGGAATCCAAACCGCCAAAACATACAAGACCAGTGCATTATAAACAATGTACTCTGCATTGCGACCCATCATTTAAGATTGAGTAATAATTTAAAGCAGAACTGACCACATTTGTAGACACTGAGTCATGAAAGTTTTTAAAAACTGTACTGTTTATTGGTGCTAAAATGTTACAAATAGCATCTTTGAAGTCACATTAAGGTAAACAACCTGTATCTATGTTCAAAGACGTGCCTTTTCATTTAACAACTCTTATGTGCCCAGAGAAGTGTGTTTTCATATTGAATAAATGTGTCATTACCCAGTACCATACTTCACACTGACAGCCACACCCTCCTTTCTTTTACTATGCCGACATTGACCACTGACAAGCCATTTGTCAAAGCAACATTTTTATTGCTATTAGTCAGTCGCATTATTCTCCAATTATAGATTCTATACTTGTGACATTTGCACAACCATTTATCCCCCAGCTTGAAATTAGCTGTTAACAAATCATCAGGCTCATAAAAATGCCTAACGGGGCTTGACGTGCCTGAGCTTGCGGCCTTTCATGGAACACAGCGATGAAAAAGATTTTTTTTTTATTATTATTTTATCATTGCTCCCCAGTGAGATATGATGAATGTTTTGATTCATTGGATTCAAAAAGTCATCAGTGCTCTGATCAGGTGCTGAAGTTTCCCAGTCTAGGTTGTTATATAACTTCAATTCTTGCAGACTGATTTGACATTGGTGAGGTCTGCAAGCTCAAGTTGAACATTTGAAAGTCTGCCTCCAACCCAAAGAACAGACAAGCCCTGGGGTCAAACTTTCAGACACACAGCCAGACAAAAACATATTCCTCAACTGGTTTCGATGGGCCAAGTCAGACTGTAATCCATCTTTAGTTTGAACTCCCATGATTTTTTTTTTACCTCTTCTTCTCTTACATCTTATTTTAAACACAAGCTTAATCTTTCTTTAACACAATCCAATCAAAATGATATGAGACCAGCTTCAGAATACAGAATGACTTTGGTTCCCCATTGAACTACTTGATGACTACTCAGTCAATGTTCCTACCTTCAGACAAAAATTTTTCAGTAACAACAGTAAGGGATATAAAATTGATGCAGAGAAACTGCTCTGGAAATGATACCGTTGAATCATAGAATAAAGTAAAAAGTTTGTAACACCCTGAAGACTTGCTGATGCACCACTGACTTGAGTTGAGTTTAGAAAAAATATTACAGATGTATAATATATAAGCCTTACAATAAAAACCTTTATTTGTACACAATTTTTAAAACAAACTGACAATGTTCTTTTAATTATTAAACCATAATGATAAAATTAAATGACTGAGATGAATAAAATCGAGAACAATAAATTAATATAAAAGAAAAAAGAGACAAATGCTTTTAATTAAATAAAACAAAATAAAATTATTATATCAAAATGTGTATCACTTTCTGACTTCCCTTATTCTAAAAAAGCTTTTTGTCTTGTCTTGTAGCAGTATGTTTCCATATTTGTCAGTAGCAGAGAATAGTGTAGTACGGGAGTACTTTTTAACCTTTTCTACCTTAGTTACCCACAATGAGTAATGATTCAGATGTAACAGTGCAGCTGGTTTGTATTAATATACACTGGACACAAACTTAATTTTTAATGAGAAATCATTATGAAATAAATATATCAAAGAGTAAAACAGCAGTTTTTTGACATCTTCAGCATAAAAAGACAACCTCTTACTGTGAATCTGTAGCAAAAGAGAAATATTGTTTTTGTCACTGCCTTCACATTATGTTGACAATCAGACGCATTACTCTTTTTTGTTTGCTTGTTTCCTTCTCAGCATTAGAATTTAACATTTATTTAATTTAATGCATGCATTAGTTCTTCATGTTCCTCTTAGCAAAATTATATTAATTGCTTAGAAACCAAAGCATCAATGAGACCATTTCTTCCTATTCAATTTCCTTGAGTATTCTGTTTTGTTTTGTTTTTTAAATCATTGTTTGCAAAAAATAGGTGAAAATTAAACCTCTATTTAGTCAATGTGTTTTTTAAACATTAAGTTCTGGGCAGTGGGTGAAAATCACTGGTCTGAGCAGACAGCTGCAGCTTCTAGTAATTACAAATATGCTTCATCAGCTGATATAGGTTGGGTCTGTGCTCACTGGCAGTGCACACTGATGTTGTGTGCCAAAAGCAACTGTAGCATTTTTATAGACTCAGACTGCTCCCACAATAGAATCTCTCATATGTGGTTAACCTTTTATTTTTAATCTTTAAGCTGAAGCAAATTACATAATTCACAGAATACCTTTTTAGCATCAGTGGATTCCTGCATGTCTATGTGTGCCAATTTGTTTTGTTTGAAACCCAAGATGAATTGGGACAGCAGGCTCGCCTTTGGGAGAACAATTTGTTTGCTTGTTAGCTT
The DNA here is from genome assembly GCA_029783645.1 of Ctenochaetus hawaiiensis. Classification (NCBI taxonomy): domain Eukaryota; kingdom Metazoa; phylum Chordata; class Actinopteri; order Acanthuriformes; family Acanthuridae; genus Ctenochaetus; species Ctenochaetus hawaiiensis. The sequence goes on along the minus strand of JAPZDY010000009.1, from coordinate 12,062,128 downwards.
TAAGATCCTGTTTTATTTAGATGCATAAATCTGGCAGTGGCATGAACTCCAACTCAGTGCCTCTGGGAGGAGGGGCAGAAGCCAAGTGAAGCTCTTCCAACCAGGCCCGCTTGGTGAGCTTTGCACAAAACACACACACACAAGCCAAAAGAATATGTATAATTTGTTCATTTTATTACTTTGTGATTCCACTGAAGATATTTGTTGCTCTCCATCTAACATTGTAAACCCTGTCTGCTATGTGACAAATTGGTTAAATAGACTGTCTGAGTGTGTAAGTATATGTTTGTCTGGCAGTCATAAGGCCTGCTTTTGGCAGCGCGAATGAACTCCATGGCACTTCAAATGTTATCCATTTAATCCTGTGAAGTCTCAGCGAAACGCAGTCCAGCCAAGCTATAAGTGCCGGCTGCAGTACTTGCTGCAAGTGTTTTGCCCCCCTGCAGTTTAAAATGAAAGGTGTGTTTCACTTTATCAGCAAATAGAAGAAAAATAGCCTCTGAAAAGGCAGGTAAGTGTGTTTTGGCTCCAAAACCTCAACTGAAGTGGATTAATGTTTGTGAATGATAGATAGCCTGATTAGAAGCTCTTTGATTAGAAATAAATTAATCAAGTTTTGATGTTCAATCAGCGTCACATTACAGATCAATGTCCCCCTCAATAAACTTTTAGCAGAGCCTTAATACCAACAGAATCCAATTACTCTGTGAGATTCATTTTAGTGCCAAACCCAATCAGAATTATCAGTTCTGACAGTAGAACATGTACAGTATTGGCTACTGTATGTTTTATTAGCTCTCATCAACCCCCTAAATAAAACTGTATATAGTTATTGATTGCAAACAAGCACAAAAAAACAACTTTAAGACATTTGAGGAAAATCAAGCATATGTTGTGCTTGTTAAAGAACCAGATGAGAGTCGTGATCAGAAACCAAAGAGACGATTCAAGCTTTAACTTTCATGAGTTATTGTCCCATGGATTGTTTGATCACTATCAGCACCTGCATTATATGTGATTTTGTCACCACTGTTACATTTGCATTTGTGATTTTACTCTGAACCTGGAACTTGGGTCAACGGCTGTGACTCAGAGACCTCCATACCTTCACAGACATACTTCCTCTATTGTACTGTTTGGCTCTAATAGGAGAAAGTTTGTGACCCAGCCAACATGGATGTTTTTCCATCATACTGGCTCTGGTGCTTAAACCAGGAATTTTGGAAACATAGGTGGTGAACAAACCCACATTTCAACCAGTTTTGATTACTACAGTGATCAGGGATCCACCATCAACAAAGTAGCACAATGCACAACAACCTGTGAAACTTTCCCAAGAAAAACCCGCCAATTTTTAGATCCAGTTTGGAACCAATTTTTTTTTTTTTTGGCTCCAAACCTATTTATTTTTCTGGTCAAAATAGTTGAGCGATTCAAAAATTTGTTGCACAAACTGGAGCAGAACTGGTGCCATGTTGGTGGAAAAGTTTTATTTGTTGAAATCAAAGGAAGTGAGGACTGGAGGGGAGGGGGAAGACTCACATACATGCTCACATACATCTTAAGAAAGCAATTAGGTGTTTCGCCGCCATACAAATGTTCAGAATCTCTTATATTTAATCTCTAAATGTGATGATAAGCTGCTTTTCTGTTGAAAGCATGTAGACTGAATGGCCTTTCCTTGGGCAAAGACATTTTTCATTATTTTTAAACATAAATAGTCAGTAACTAAGTGCTTCAGAATAAGTTTCCTGTGGCGCGCTCTATGACAGGATCTTTTGTGTCTAGCTTTAATTTTACAGTCTTGATCTGTGCACTGCAGAGTTTGAGTCTGTCAGCCTCTCATAAATAAGGCAGTGGATTTCAGTGATCCCTCATTTGCTGGTGACCCCTTCATTCATCCTCAAGGATCCATCAGAACACCCACACACGCGCGCGCGAGCGCGCACACACACACGCATACTTGCCCATTGTGTACTTTGAAAATAATATACATACGCATTGTCCTTCAGATCATGTGTCATACAGTCAGCCCAGTGTTTCGGGTTGTGCCAACGCCCTCTGGCTGCATAAAGGGGAGTTGCAGCCTTAAAGGGTTTCACTCCACAGCTTTTCCTCCCTGAAGCTCGCCTTTCATGTCACTAGTGCTACTTGTATGTGCAGACGCAGCCAATCTCTTCCTTCATGACGCCACCGAGGCTGGGCTCAGAGGGCTTGGATCATAATATTTAACACAGCCACCCTGGATGAACACTTGGAAGGAGGACAAGGCAGTGTTAAGGGGGGCAAATGACAACCAGGAGCCTTGCACCTGCCAGCCAGTGTCTGATTTGACTTCAGCGAGGGCTCACAACAGCTCTGGTGGAGAAGCGGGACCGCATCCGCGCATCTGAGCTCATCACCTGTTATTTTTTTACGGATTTCTCCTTCTGTTTTAAATTATCATTCATCCTGAATACGACAAAGGTTGTGTGATTTTATGGACTATATCGACATCTCCTATTACTTCTTTTTTCCCACCAGAAGACAGTTATGACACATTTTGACATCTTACTTCGTGGCAGCAACACAAGGAAGCAGATTTGAGGAAGAATATCGGTGCTTTTAACAGGACCCCCCCTTCATCCTCTTCCTGTTACTTCTTCTTTACGACTTATTTAGCCAGCCTTCCGTCCTGCTGGCATCGTATCCTATTCAACAAGGCAGTGAATGAAGAGCACTTATTGAGCCGATGCCAGTGAAGTATCCGGTGCTCACAATGTGTCGGACCGTCCACCTGTCTGGGGATGAAGAATTGAGATTAAAAGAATAATTCATTATATTTCTAATAAAGTGTGAGCACATGATGGAGTTGTTAACTTAGGCTGACGGGCATTATGTGTGCAGTGATCACAGTAAATCTTCAAACCAACATCGCTGCTTTGTCATCACATAACACTGTTGGACATCTATGTCGGTGCCGTAAGGTGCGCTGCGCTTAAAGCTTAATCTGTGTCAAGAAATTAAAGAAATAATATTAATAAAGATGATATTGTTTCGTAAATTCAGAGTGCTGATACTCATGGTCTTTTTGGTAGCGTGTACCATGCACATCATGATAGACTTGTTACCGAAACTGGAGAAGCGAGCGACGGGAGCGGACAGCGGGGACGGCGGCTGTCAGTGCGCTCACCACCCGGGCGGAGAGTCGCAGGGCTGGGGGAAGCAGCGCGCCAGGTCGGCGGCGGAAGCGGGCTGGCCTAACAAGCACACGCTGAGAATCCTGCAGGATTTCAGCAACGAGCCGAGCTCCAACCTCACGTCGCACTCCCTGGAAAAGATCACAGCAGCCGCGGACAGAGCGGAGTCCTTCAAGCGGACGAGACCGCCAACGGGGAAGGCGGACGATCACAAGCCGCTCATCGGAGACGCGAGCGGGGCTCGAACTGCCTTTGCCCGCGGTGTCTCCCGACTGTCCGCTCTGTTTGAGCATCCTTTATACAAGGTTGACCTTCCTCCCCTCACGGACGACGACACTTTGTTTAATGTCAACACGGACATCAGGTTTTATCCCAGAGCAGCAGGGAACCAAGGCTGGTAAGCTGATGGGAATTTATTGAACCTAAAGTGCTACAAGTGGGACAGTCAGACTGCTTTAATGAAAGGGATGCAACTTAAGGACCAAAAGTAACGGATTGCTTATTAGACCTACTTCTAAAGAAGTGCAAGCAATCTGGTGACGACACAGAAGTAGTTAAATCAAATAAGCTCTGTTGTTTTTTAATGTTATCCAAGTTGCATCCAGTTCTGACAAGAATCATTCCAAAATCATGAGACATCCTTTTGTGAGAATATCTATCTATCTATCTATCTATCTATCTATCTATCTATCTATCTATCTATCTATCTATCTATCTATCTAGTCTGTCTGTCTGTCTGTTGGTCTAACCAGCGGACAGGTTCATCCATCCAGTCAGTTTCCATCTCTCCTCTGCCTCCAGTATAATGTGTGTTCATGCATCAGCTGCATCCACCCATCTCTCCTGTTGTCATGCCATCTCACCTTTAGGCATGCAACTTATGAGTTACCATCCTGCTATTTTTTGAGAATCTTGAATAATACAGCACTGCATTTAACCTTTTACAACAAGTTTGTGTGTAATTGGTTGTATAAAAGGACTGCAAAAAATACTGAGTGCTAATTGTCAACTACACAGACTAAAAATAATCAGAACAAGAATCTGCTTGCACCACAACTTCTTGTCAAACCTCTTCTCCCCATTTATTCAGGCACAATGAAGATGGGAACGAGGATGAGGAGGAGTTCTCTCCCACAGGGGAGGTGACGGAGGAGTCATATCCCAACTGGTTACGTTTCCACATCGGCATCAACCGCTACGAGCTGTACTCAAGACACAGTCCTGTGCTGGACGCCCTGCTGAAGGACCTGGTCACACAGAGGATCACCAGCGTTGGTGAGTCAGTCAGGGAGAGCTGTGTCATCAAGAGATGTGTGTGTGTGTGTGTGGGGAGTGAAGGAGCACATAAAATGTATTTTTAATGAGTAAATGTGGGTCCATTATTGATCATTTGTTGTCTATCAGGCGTTGGCCTCATATTGTGCAATAGCAGACCACTAAAACTTAAGAGGAGTTTGTGAGTGAAATATTATTTTTGATTATTTTTTATTCACAGATCTTTTCACAGATCTTCTCCAGCTGGGTTAAACATCTGGTAGCCAACCTTAGAATGTTAACGTTAGCGTAATATTTCTCTCTATCCTGTGACATGATGCAACTTCAGAGGCTTTTCCATCCTGGCCAGTCAGGTATTTACAACAGAAAGTGTTTGTATTAAAAATAAAAGTGTAGCTGTAGTTCAGAGAGCAGTATCAGCCTTCAGAAACCCAAACTGGTTGAACCATAGTGATGTGTGAGCAGCTGACCTGTCTGAGTGTACAATGAATCACAATATGTGGGTTCCTGTTTGCACAGTATGACTGTGTGCATGTGTGTAAGAAGGAGGCTGCAATAAAGTACACACACACACATCTGGCCCCTTTATCTGTATTTCTGCTTATGTGCGCAACTTTATAAATCTGAGTTCGGCTGCCTTTTCTCTCAGGAGCTCGATAAAGGCTCAAACAATCTGTCTTCATCAAGTAATGTGAATGTGTTGGTGTGTGAAAGACCATGTGTGTTTCGGGCAGCAGGTTGATTAAGACTTGTGTTTCACGTCTGCTAAATGACTTAATCATCAATAATCCCACCAAGGTCCCAATGCAAGATATAATGCACTTCATTTCGCCCCACCAATCACAACCTTTGCATGAGAACATGCACAGATGGATGGATGACAAATAAAGAAAGATCCCACATGCCTGAAATACCTCACGTATCTGGGAATGCAAACTTAATTGCAAGAAAACTTGGAAAAAATAACATTCAGAAAGAATTTTGCTCCAAAAATTGTTTTTTGCTCTTGAATATCCATCATTGTCTGCACTTTGGAGATACTTCACTTTTAAAGTGGAGGATGAAAAAGTGTAAAAACTGTGCAAAAGTAGATGAACTTCAGCATCAAAACATCACATTGCTGCTTTGATCATTTCTGCTCTGAAAAGTAAGAAAATTTAAAAATATATTAAGGTGCAAAGTTGCAGTGAAAATAAGCTGCATCTGCAATTTATTGGACTACTCTATGTTCTTTATAAAAGATGGGTTTGCTACAAGACTGGTTTGTGTTTTTTCTGCACTGTTTTCACTGAAAATGTTACACTATCAATGTGCTTCATCGTAGCTTTTCCAGCATCTCATTACACTGGTTCCATCTTGGCCAATATCTCCTTTGTGAGGGAGATGTTTTCTCACTGTGAAGATACGTGAGACAAATAACTGTGATAAATAATCACGACCACGATATGAAGCAGAGTATTTGGACTGAATACAATCTGGACGGAGAAAGCCAAAATATCCTCCACTGCTGTTATCTCTGGCTCTTTGTGTGCTCAAAAAGAGCCATTGCTCTCCTTATTGAGTCTGTCTCCGCTGTCTCATTGTTTTTTAGTCCCTCCATCTCTCACAGGCAGCTCACAGTGATTTATGCTACACATGTCAGCCCACACTCTGCGTGCGTTTTTTTTTTTTTTTTGTGCTGTGTTTATAGTATATAAACCATAAGTCTGCACCCAGACACGCCTATAAAAACTGTCTGCTGAAAAGAAAAACCAGCGTAATTGGTGCACACACTTACCACTTATCTGTCTCACTGAAATTGCAAAACAGAGACAGCATTAGAAAGTTCTCTGTTCAGCGTTTTCTGCGCAGAGGTGCTCCCCTCTCCCTCCCTCCTCTGTGTCTGTCTCTCTGTGGCCTTTTGTTCAGCCATCAGCTAGACTCATAAATCATATGCACAGTAGCATGCGGTGGCACAGGTGAGAGCAGACTGGATATATCATCACGGCATTTAGATGGGAAGGAGGATCTAGTGGTGGTGGTGGTGGTGGTGGTGGTGGTGGGTGAGGCCTGGAGCTTTCTGAAAGAGAAGAGAACATGACAGTTTGGAAGCAACATCAGGGACATGAATTCATTTGTGGACGCTCGGGGAAAGGAAAGCCAGAGATAGACGGTCAGATCAGCAGAGACACATATGTTCGCTCATGGACACTGAGACAGATGGCCTATAAGAGAATCAAAAGAATGTCTTGTTGAACTTAAAGTCACGTTTGATTGCATGTCAGCGCAGATACAATCCACAGAAACAATCAGCTGAGCTTTTCCTGGTGGGTTTTTTTTCCATAAGGGATTACCTTTTTTTTTGTGGTTTTCAATTAGAAGCAAATTTTTTTTTATATAAACGTCCAGCACCGTGCAGAGAAATGAGGTCAGTCCCTCAAGGATTGTGGCTTATGGGTTCAAGGTCACCGCATTAAAACATAGTTCGGTCGTTTGCAATCTCTCAGAGGTTTTAGGCTCGCTGTATCGCAGCACCAAGTTTAAAGATTACTCTGGGGCACCGTCCTCTTGACCTGGCTGCAGCAAATCTGGTGCATGTGGAGGCCTGAGGCTCTCCGTGTATTCTTTGGCTTTGGCTTCCCTCAGTATCTAATATCCTCCGCACTGGTGGAAGAGGTATTAAGATTCTTTACTTAAGCATACAATATATACCTTTTCTAAAAATGGCTATATCTCTGTTATGTAGCATTATCTCGAATACTTTTAACAATGCTCAAACTCATAGAATGAAAACATAAAATTGCATAAAAAGGAAACACTCCAGTAAAGTTGAATTTGTGTTAAAATTCTTTTTTTTTCTGAGTAAGTGTACTTAGTTACATTGCACCAACGATTCTCCATTATAGAAAGAAAAGACGTTGACGTGAGGTTGTGTAGGTTGCGCTTTGTGTAACAGTGGATGTAAAATACAAAAGCTTTTTGAAAATGAGTCACAGTAAATGGGGAGACTTGCCAGCGGTGAGTAAGACAAAGTGAGACAGACAGAGCAGAACGGAGAGCAGAGAATTAAAGGATGACATATACCAACGAGAGAGAGAGACAGAGAAAAGAAACTGAGAGACACAGCGAGAGAGTCAATAAACACAGAAGATAGTTCTGAGCAGGGGGTAGAGAGCAGCCCAGCTACTCAGCCAGCAAGCCAGTCAGTAAGTGGGTCCACTACAGGGGGGCTTATGTTGATATTGAGGTGAGTTGGAAGCGCTGTGTTGTGTAATATGCTCAAGTTAATGCGCTGTAATAAATGGACAAATCCCCCGAAAGCCTGTCCATTATGACAGAAACACAAGGCATTTAGACAGGCCTGGCGGTGCCTTTGTTTGAGTCAGAATCAGGCAGGAAGCTCACAGCGAGTCTCCATCAGCCTCCTGTGCCCTGGCTCCTCTTCCACGGTGCAGGAGGTCAACTTGGTGGGAGTGAGAGGGGAGGCGGTAGCAGAGCGAGTCTAGCGTGCACGAGCACGTTAGCCGATGCGTGCGATCCATGTGGGCTTTCAGAGAAACATCTGGTCAGAATCAGCTCTGTTGTGCAGCATGTGCTCATAATACGCACACGGATGGAAAAATGCAGTTCACCTTATTCATTCATCAACAGAGTAATTGCACTATAATAACACAGGGCTGAATTTATGTAACAAACGTGCTCGCTGACGCATGCTGCAGGGGCACACAGTCACTCGCTTAGACAAACTGTCCATTTCCATGTTCATCCCTCCATCAAACCTCGTTTTCAACAGATGCTTTTCATGCCACTTCTTCTCTGAGTCACACCCAGCTCCTCACTGCCACAATTACACTTTGATTTTTACACTGTCTGGCAAATTGGTCAGCAGATGTGATAGCTCCATTATGCATTCATGCAAAATTGCCTTCTCCAAATTGTCACATAACAAAACAGCTGTGCATGTGTGCGGGTATATTTTTGGTGTGTTTTTGTTTTTGTGTGTGTGTGTGTGTGTGTGTGTATGTGTGTGTGTTTATGCTTCAAATACTGATCTAACGTCTTGATTGTTTTTCTCTCAGCCATGAAATCAGGAGGCACCCAGCTGAAGTTGATCATGACTTTCCAGAACTACGGACAAGCGCTGTTCAAGCCCATGAAGTAAGTAGCACTGCAACTGAGCTGCCACACATGACGGCACAGTTAGACTCCAATTTACATATTAGCATACACTACACCATCTGCTGTTGTTATGATGTTGGAGGACCCTTGTTAAAACTTCTAATAATAGTTTTTCTACTTTTAAACATTACTTAGATTCCAGCAAATCTGCATTTTCCCCTCAAAATAGCTAACATCAAAAATCTGTTTGATACACTTGGTTTAATGCACCCACTTGTAATGCATATGCTTCAAGAGGGCTACAGGAAATCTCATCTGAATAAGTGCCAAACACTGCCGCTGCATCTTTCGGTGCGTTCAGATGCACAGCTCTCCGCTCTGTGTGATCTTTTTCTGTCTGCTTTTTAATTAACATCAATAGGCTTATGTGTTAATTAAAATGAGCATTGAGCCATCGTGAAGGCGTCTTCAGGGAGGCATATATGCTGGCAGAGGGCTTTGCACATAAAAAAAAAAAATGCCCTCCCTTTCAGCTGTCTGAGTTTTGCCCGATGAATTCCCACGGTGACACGGATAAACACTGTCCAGGCCAACTGGGCTGCGATCAGAAGTAATTGCTCGGGAGCCTG
>JAPZDY010000009.1:11993131-12003870 GCA_029783645.1 Ctenochaetus hawaiiensis | reverse complement strand
TGTGTGCGTGTGTGTGTGTGTGTGTGTGTGTGTGTGTGTGTGTGTGTGTGTGTGTGTGTGTGTGTGTGTGTGTGTACAGTAGGCCTTTGTGTGTTTGTGGCTAAATGAGGGTTTGGCCCCTGCCTGCCTAAAGACGCCCCCTCCCGCATCAGTTGCCTGCCGTCAGCCTGGAGACGGTTGCCATGGAAACGGAGTACTGCAGTGATGGAGGGGAGAGAAGGACACACGGGTTGATTGGCATCTCTCTCTCTCTCTCTCTCTCTCTCTCTCTCTCTCTCTGTCTGTCTGTCTCTCACTCTTTCGGTCTCTCTGTCCTTGGGTGTCTGCAGCCAGCTGTGTCTTCGGGCCATTAGTGCCCCCCACCCCCTCCCCGCCATCCATTTTCCCCATCACTGATTCCTCCAGCAGACTTTACCCCCTCCCCCATCTGGCTCCTACTCCTCCTCCTCCTCCTCCTCCTCCTCCTCTAACACTCCTCTGTCCCTGTGACCACTGGGGCTCCATTGTCACAGCGACTGCTGATAATACTCCCGTCTTCAGTCCGGCATACCGTCACGCCACTGCACCAAAATCAAACAGCTGTAAACATCCGCGTTCAGAGAGACGGGGACGAACATATGCTGATTTTAGATTTTAAAAAAAGCCTGAAATCTATTTAAAAACACCAGTAAACACAACTCTTTTTTTTATTTCGCACAAGCACACCGTGCCGTCGCAACATGCACACACCGACACAAAACTACACAGTCAGCATCCTCCTCTTCCTGTTTATGTAAACATCCAGTTGTGCTGATAGCCTTTTGCGCCTACCTAGCATTATGAAAAGTTACTGCGCTGCATAACGTAGTGCCATTAACTTCTCCACACACCTACCTTGATTCACTCATCATATAAAACTGTGACTGATCCACTTTTCCCTGCAGCATGTGGACGATAAGGCAGTCACTGGCCTTGGAGGAGAAGGTTTTGCCTTTGAGAAAGTGGGCCACGGGTATCCTGCCGAGCTGTGTCTGTGCGGTCAGCAGAAGAGAGCTGGGCCAGGGCACATGTGATGCAGATGATGATTACTGTTTCCATCTTCCTTTTCAAATGACCTGAGATCAGTACGGGATTATGGGAGCTTTGATTCCTCCATCAACAAAGCGAGATTGTAGTCAGTGTAAAAGCTGCGGCCTGAGTGCACCTTAAAGTCAATGAGAGCTCTGTAAAACGGACAGTGAACTGGAAAAGACCTGACTGGATATATTGCCATTTATAGAGTAACAGTGGCTCATCATAACAAGGTGGAAATGTCACTGTGAGGTGGCCTGTTAAACCACAGAGTGTTTGGTCTTTCTCAGAGTGTTTGTTTGAAACGCTCATACGTCTCGGTATATAAATGTGTCCAGTAATTCAAAAGGCTGAAAAACGTTGATAGAATAAGCAACAATAAATGGAATTTTTGTTGTAAACATATTTTTTGCTGCTCTCCAGTTCTTTTTACATGCAATTCCAACTTCAAGGTGGATCCAAACCGCCAGTTTACCCAACAAATCTTTTTTTTCATACTTTTATTTAAAAAAAAGAAAAATTTTGGTGAAGCAAAATTTGCAGGAATTCATATTTTTTAAAATACATCTGAAAAGTAAGAATTTCTTAAAGGTATCATCTGTATTTTTTTAACCACTAGTAACACTACAGAGCAGGTTTTAGTGTTGTTTTGAACACATACATGACGACACAAGTGCTCACACTCACACAGTGATGTAGTACACGGTTTAAAAAAAACTGCTGAGGAGTAAACATGGATGCAGACAAGGTTCAGGTTAACCACAGTGAAAGCATTTAGCTTAAGGATACACACACTGTGTTTTTGTGAACACTAGCGAATGTAAACATAACTTTTGGAACCAGGAAGCCTAGGCTGAGATTAATGGTAAAAAAATTGGAATAAATCTTAAATCACTGAAAATATCATTTTAAATCATTGTTTTTATGTTAGATTAATACAGGAGATTTAATAAAATATTCAAGAATGAAAAACATAACAGTAACACTGTTAGTATAAGTGGAACGTTTTGTTTTTTTAAAACGGTCGAGGTACTTCAAATGCAAACAACAGAGCAGTCTTAAACGTTTTCTTGCTGAATTTAAAACATTTATAAGTTTCTGTCTTTAAGTTTTTTCTGCTCCATGTCTCTTTTCTTTGCTTGTCTGTCATGTATGCGTCAGCTGTGTGCGTGTGTTTGTGTGTGTGTCTGCGAAGGGTACGTGTGTGTATTTTTTGATGATTGAAGGATGGCCTGCCCCCCCAACCCCCCCTTAAAAAAACATGTATACGCACTCACACATGCACATACACAAACCCACAGGCACACTCACACAATCCATTTTGGGTTCCTCTTAGCCACTGGAGGACAATAAAATGGGTCATCCAAAAAAAAAAGGGGGGGCACTCACACACATAGACATGTACACAAAATGATGGCCCATTGCATCATCTGAACTCCCCCCATCTTTCCTGTCAGCCTACTCTCCCTCCTCCTCTCACCCCTTCTCCTCCTCCTTCACCTCCCTCTGCACTTCCTTCCATGCAGCCATCCATCCATCACCCGTCTCTCCTTCCCTCCCCTGCAAACCTGTGCTATTGATTGAGCCATTCAATTTCCGGCTGTAATTCAACTACACTGATGCACTTGAATATTTAAATGAGTCCATGGGGGTTGCCGGTGCTGCTGTTGTCATGGAAACCTCTCATCAAACACAGACAAAACGCACACAGGACGTCCTCACGCACACACACAACCGCCTCCTTTGGAGTTAGGAAGGAGAGACAAGGTGAAATGTGTGTGTATGCGTGTGTATGTATGTGTGCGTGTGTGTGTGTGTGCATGTATGTGTGTGTGTGTTCTCATGTGAAACCGAAACTCTGACAGTGGCATGAGATTTGGCCAGGGCTAAAATGACCTCACTGTACCCTTGGGTGTGTGTGTGTGTGTGTGTGTGTGTGTGTATGTATGCATTCATGTGTATGTGTGTGTGTAATTGTGTGTGTGTGTGAGAGAGAGAGAGAAAGAGACAGAAAGGGGGGAGGACTACTGTACATGTCCACTGCCTGGCCTCCTGCTCTTTGAAGACTCCCTGTCTCACCTCCCTTGTTTCCCTTTAAGCTCTCCCACCCATCCCCTCCACCTCTCTCCCCATCTTCCTGTCTCTCTTCCTGTCTCCCTGTCTCTCTCCCTGTCTCCCCCCTTGTGCCATGTTTGTGCAGCCCTCTAATCACACTGACAGGAGAACAGCACTCTGTGTGGCTTCTGCCACCACGCATGCACAGAGACACACAGAGAACACAAACACATGCAGAATTAATACACCCTGCATGTTTTCTGTTTTCTGCACACGCACACCAGTGAACTCCCAGACACTAACAAACGCACAAACACACGTCCTGCTTCAGTCTCAGCACACAGCGTTGTGCGTCGTTATTGCTCTCCTCTCCCTCTGTGCGGCTGTCTGTCCCTGTATGTTGCTTTGGGGACATTTTTAGGTCACGAGGATGTCACACTAATCTGTGTGTGTCTGTGTGTGTGTGCAAACGGGGAGAGTGTCCGTGTTTACTGCAATATGTGAGTGTGTTTATTTGGGCTCGTGTTTTTTTTTAAGCTGTATTTCCGTGCAAGTAGTGTGTATGCAGCTTATGATGGGATTTCATGTGCTAAAATCTTTTATTGTTATTTTCGAAGAAATATTTGAAATGAACAGGATGTAATTTCTGCCACTAGAGGTCTCTCAGTCAAAACAACAATAACAAAAGACAGAGATTGAAAATCAATCTCATTATCCAAAAAGTTCAAAGATGAGGAAATGTGTTAAATTTTTCATTCATCATATTAGTAAACTGTCTTCCTTGCTTTCTGGAAGGTGTTGACCTGGAAATTAGTAAAAGGAGACAAAATGAAACAAACTATTAGATTGTATAAAATAACAGCTTTGTCTGAGTTTGAACTTTGCTAAACACATTTGAGACAAAAAGACTCAACTAAGCAAAATAAATGATAAAAAATACCATCATTTTAAACCATTTAAATGCAGAAGTGTTATGCTTTACTGTGTATGTTTGAATCCCCTGAACTCTTGTAAAACAGTATCTAAAAAATAAAATAAAGATTTTAATTTTGAAATCCTTAGTTAAGATTGTAACACACAAAAAAAACTTAACTAAAACACATTCTGGGACTGTGTGGGTGTATTTTCAGCATTGACAACAACAACCCCAAAACAGTTGTCATAATTTGATTTGAACATTGCAGAACTGTAATTTGTGCACAGAAATATGTGACATCACCTTTTTCCAGCTGTGTCCTTCCCACTTTTAACCAGTGAAAAAAAACAATTAGACAAACTTGATGCCTAAAGAGCAATAACTAAAAATGTTAAACTTTTGCGAGTTAATGCACGTCCTCATTGCTCAAAGTAGGACGCTGATGGAAACAATTGACAAAAAAAGGTTTTCAGGACCTTTTAGGTATCGGGATCTTTTATAATAGCAGAATGAAGACATTTGTTTAAAATCAATGCAAAGCGTTTCCCCTGCGTCTCTCAACAGATACATTATTAATGCAACTTTTACAAGCAGGAGCATTTATTTGAACAATAATAGCTTATTTGATGATTGGGTTGGGTTTAAAGCGTTCAGCTGGCAGCTGGACCCCATCCTTCTCATAAACTATGACACTTCAATTTGGGTATGAATCAAGAAGGAAACATTTTCTCTCCCCTGTAAAATAACAAATGTGTCCCATAGTGGTTTTTGTTCGAGTTGGGAGAAAGTGGAAGTCTTGTGGGTAACTGAGCGAGAGTGCTTGAGTGCATGCATGTGCGCTTTAGCATGTATGCTTATGTACATAATTGTGTGTGTGTGTGTGTGAGTGTGAGTGAGTGTGTGTGTGCGCGCACTGCTAGGCAAATGAGCTTGTCAGTATGCGGCGCAGGCCTCTCTCTGGTGGCAGGCAGATGACAGTGCAGTGATTGGGCTGATTTCACCGAGGACGTGAGGGGAAATCTGAAGGCTGCCTCCGGGCTCAGGTGCTTATCACCTCCTCACACACTCACACGCGCACAGATTTGGATGCATGCACATGCACACACACACACACACACACACACAAACTAACAGAGATGTGTGCTCAACTACTAACTTTTGCAGCAGTCCAGCTTAAATAAACACAGATGCAGGGACACACGCATGAAACCAGAGACGCGGACACACACACACACACACACACACACACTCACACACGCACACACTTTGGTGACACCTGCACACGTACATACATGCAGCCTGTCTTCTCTAGTTTATTACTAAGTTAATTATCAAAATGTCCCATGACACTGTAAGCCGTGCCGCCTGTCTGGCCACTCAATGCTTGTCACACACACAGATCTGCAGATTAGTGTTGTATATATGTATGTGTGTGAGACCAGTCATTACAGCCAAGGGCAGGTGGAGAGGGGGAAATTAGTGTTTGTATAAAAGTCTGCACACACTTCCTAAGACGATCATTGACATTTAGCATTAGTGGCAAGTAAGTTTCACACAAACACACACACTCACTAACAAATAAAATGGATTCTGACGTAGGGCTTTTTGTTTTTGCATTTGTGTGTCAGTCATATTAAACTTCTTTACATGCTGTTGGAATCTTCGTGCCATGAAAAAGGTCTTTCGTCGATCACTAATATATCATTTTTGCAAGCGTGTGATGGAAATTTGTCATAAAAAAGGTTCACATTATCGCCTCTAAGCAATGAACTTTTCGGTCATTTTTCTTCTGCTGAAGTCAATGTGGCACCCTCTCATACCAACATGGTGCCCTACTGGCTTTTGCTAATTTTTAGGAAAATCCCCTTTGTTGAAACTTTGAGTTTAAGATGTATAACCCGGAGTAAGATGATATCTGCGTGTTCATCTAGAACATATGAGGTTTAAACAAGGTCGCTATGTGGTGTTTTGTTTTAACTTTACTGTCCATATAAGATGCTTTCAGTTTCTCATGATGGTTTTAATTTCAGTTGTTCAATAAGAAAGACATATTAACCTCTAGGTCTTCTTGTAACATGAAATAACATTTTAAACTTGTGCTATTTCACCCTGTTGAACGCCCTTTGGGGAGAATTTTTGGGCAGATCTGAACACAGCAATCAAATGGCTCATTAGCATAGCATGATGGAAATGTGCTATCGACCGTCATCCAGGGGACTGGAGTTGATCTTTTTTCAAAATCTAACCAAACTGCAACTGTTTCCCAATGCAAACCAGGTGTTTAGAAAAGCATCAGGCTTAGAGAGGCAAAGCAAAAGCTGCACAAAAACCTTCACGAGCTGGAATGAGAACGTGTTGCATTCTCACCAGTTCATCCACAGATTTAGACCGGAGTAAACGCCTAAAATCTCAAGTCATGTTTGGTGCAATGCAAAACTATCTATAGAACCAGAACTGTTATCTCTGATGAATCATCATGCCGCTCTAAATTTGGTTTACACAATAACTGATAGCATCGCATTGTGACCAAGTACTACAATTATTACCGAATGTGGTATATCATTGTTTTGGACATGAATCATCTATCAGTCCACGCATAATATGATCCAACTACACGGATGAATCACTGCTACTGATAATATTGACATGTTGTTGAATAGGTTGTCATGAGAACCAGCAAAGCCAGTAGCGTTGAACATCACATTGTTTCCTCCTCCAGTGTCTGCTGAGTGATTTCAGCAGTTCATATGCAACTTAAACTGATGACTGCGGCGGATTTTCATCCAGCTCCACAAGCCGAGCATCACTTCAAACTAGACCAAACCAACGCAGCAATGCAGTTTCGCTTCAGTTCATGGCAGTGCAGCAATTTAAAATAAATTACCTTTGATGGTTCACAATAGATTGAAATGGGAACAGTGAAAAGGAGGCTGGAGGAAAGGATTGACAAACGACAAAAGCTAAATTGAGGGTACAGGAACTGTTAGAGGTTCAAGTCCTTGGTGTAGCTCTACTTGGTTAAAAAAAGTGGCTCAGTAGCTGCTGTCAGGCAAACAGAGATGTTCCGTGGCCTGCCCATTTTCTGTCTATCTGTCTGTCTGTGTGGCTGTCTATCTGCATGTCTGTCCGTGTATCTGGCTGTCTCCTTGTCCATCTTGCTGTCTGTTTATCTCTGTCTCGTTGTCTGTCCTTCTCAAATCTCGCACATCTGTCTGCAGCAGGAGAGACTGTAAATTAAACATCTAAGATTCTCTCTCTCCCTCTCTCTCTCTCTCTCTCCCTCTCTGTCCTTGGCTCTTATCCCTTTGCTCTGTTCCTCTCACCCTCCTCCCCTGTCTCATGCGCTCACTCAGCCCTCCCTGGCTCGCCCCCGACTGTATTTCTTCTTCCTCCTTTCATCTCTGTCCTTCCCCTCTCTTCTCTCTGGGCGAGATGCAGAGAGAGAGAGAGAGAGAGCGAGGGTGAGGGATGGCGCGAGGAGGCGGAGGACTAGGGTGGGTGGAGATCATAGAGGAGATGAGGCCATGTGGTGCGGATGGATAGACAGATGCATTGATAAGGGCTGCCGACTCCACAGCACGCTCGCTGCATATCCGATCTCTCTCCCCCGCTCTCTCTCTCTCTCT
Organism: Ctenochaetus hawaiiensis; assembly: GCA_029783645.1. Taxonomy (NCBI): domain Eukaryota; kingdom Metazoa; phylum Chordata; class Actinopteri; order Acanthuriformes; family Acanthuridae; genus Ctenochaetus; species Ctenochaetus hawaiiensis. The sequence goes on along the minus strand of JAPZDY010000009.1, from coordinate 11,996,223 downwards.
CTCTCTCTCATCTCTCTTTTTCATTTCAGGACTAATGCTCCCGTAGCCTTCAAATGTCAGTGCAGTATGGCAACCTATTAGATGGTTAGCCAGAGTGGCTGACAGCTCTCTCCTTCTCTCTCTTGCCTCCCCGCACACATTCAGGACAGAATGATTGTCTGAGGCTTTCGCTGTCATTCAGAACAGGTGAAAAAGACTTGAGAGGGAGGGAGACACTGAGGCAGCGTTGCAGCTGTGGACTCTCACTCATCTCCTTTTAGAAATGTCACTCCTTCTCGCCTGCGGTGTAGAGAAACTAACTGCATTTATATTCGATAATCAATATTTATAAATGAACAAAGGATCACATGACTGCCTGTATATGAAAGGGGCCACTTGTCATGAAGGAATATCACATGACTGCAGTTCTCCACAGCTTTATGGAACTTTATAGCTTTTTGTCAGCTTATTGTTTTGGTTTTATGGTCCACAACTTTTGTGTTTTGGCTCATTGGTTCATTCTTATCGCTTTCAGCAGCATCAGGCAGCAAAAAAGCACTAAAACTACATTGTATGCATCCTTCTCAGGACTGAACGGCAGACAGACACGGCCACAGACTACCTGGTGGATATGTTGGAGCATTTAGCGGCTATTGAGTCTGACATTTTCCTCAGGAGTTGGTGGAGACCAAAAACAGGGTTAAAAAATAGCAAATTCTGGACTTAAGTTTGCCAGGTGGACATAAACGCATCAAATGAATGCCTATGCTGCTCCTTATTCTCTGAATATTACAAAGAGTAACTGTTTGCTAACATAGTAATAATAATAATTATAATCTCAGTAAAAATTTTGTATGCAGAACTTCTACTTCTGATGAAGTATTTATATGCCATAGAACTGTTTCTTTTTGTAAATACTCTAGAACTGCACTCTTCTGAAAAGGCGAGAGCTCCAGCAAAAACAGAGAGACAAGGATGGATATACATACATACATAAGAGCAAGAGAGACTGAGAGAACGGCATGAAACAGAGGATTAGGGGCTTAGTTAGCCCGCATGAAATCCCCTTTTCCTCTCGCTCCCCACAAAGGGAAGAAGGCAATTGTCCACATTATATAAAAAGAGGGAGAGGGGGAGATATGTCAGTGGAGGAAATGGGGCAAGATTGCGAAAATCTTGCAGAATCCAACATTGTTTTCTGTGTTTCCCCCCCATGCTGCTCCGCATGGCTGCCACCCCACCTGTGACATCACATTTATCAATACAGGAAGCTGTTTTGGGTTTTTTTCCCCTTTTTCTTCTTTTGTTTGGCAAAGAGGGGGAGACAAACGGAGGGAGGAAAAAGTGACATTGGCCTTGAAACCTGCTATTGTCTTCCCTCCAGGACAACCAGCCGACCAGGCAGAGAGAAAGAGATAGATTGAGAGTAAGAGAGAGAGAGAAGAGGAGGGAGAGAGAGAGAGAGGGAGATGGAGAAGGAGAGGGAGAGACGGTTGCCATGGTTACCTCCCAGGAGATGCGAGCACACTTGTTTATCTGTTGGCCGAGGGAGCGTGCACGGCGGAGCCCTCTCGCTGAGCAGATGTGTATGTGTGGACATGAGTGTTTATCAGTGTGTGTGTATGTGTGTGTGTGTGTGTGTGTGTGTGTGTGTGCTTGATGTGTTTGTGGATGCAACCGAATGCACACACGCACCGCATCATAGACTGAGCCTTTTACAGCTTTCTTTGTAAACAAACCTGCACACGGACACACACACCTGCTCAGTGGAACTTCAGCTTACCTGGTCAGTAATATTGAGCCAACAGGAGCGGCCTGATGCAAACTAATTGGCCTGGTGTGAGCTGAGCACCAGCCGAAGCTGAGACGAGAGAGAAACAGTAACAGGGCGAATTTGGATGGTAGAAACAGACAAAAGCGAGAGGAAAAGAGTCTGTGTGTGACAGACGGAGAAAAGGGAAATGAAATGAGAGCAGAATGAGAAAAAAGTTTAACAAAAAGAAGAAGAGAGGATGTGGTGGAGAAAAGACAGAGAGGAAATTAGATGAGAGGCAAAAAGGGGGAGTCAGAGAAAGAAAGAGGCAGAAGCTCAGATTAAAAGCCATGCAGAGGCAGAATGAGAGAATGACAGCATTGGAAAAAAAATAGAAGCGTGAGAGAATGAATGAGGAAAAACCTCAGAGTACCTGGCTAGAGAAAGGGGAGAAAAATCGCCAATGGAAACAACAAGACAATGAGAGGAAGCATAGAAAGAGGGAATATCAGAATAAGAGAGAGAAAATGCGATGTGAAGAGATGACTTAAGACGTGACGAGATGCGATGCGACGAGTGCAAGCCGAGGCGTGCTGCCATGTTAGCAGAGAGCAGCCCCAGTCCTATAGAGCAGACACTGCAGGCACTGTAGTATGTCAAATGTCACAGACGCTAAAGCACAAGGCTGCACAGGCACTACTCCCTCTCACACACACACACACACACACACACAAGTGCAAGCATATCAGCATATGTAGACACCCCCGCAAAAGCACAGAGGCTGCTTACATGTTTATGAAATTGCGTGCACGGGATTGCGTTTGCATTTTCTTTTTTTTTCTCAGCTAACCGGATGAGATCATGCATATTTAGACACACAAACGGGCACAGTTGCATGCTATGTAGTGAAAGGCATTGCATGCAGCAACCTACATGCTGTCTGAGCTTCCCGTGGGCTCAGCATACCAGTGGTGTTGTCTGCAGGTTGATGGGAGGAGGTGGACACACACAATGTGGTGTTGAGCAGACTCACTACCTGGGACAGATAGGCCTCTGCGTCGGCTATCAATGTGCTGTCAGCTTCATATGCACAGACTTGTGTAGATGCGTGCCTCTATGTGTGTGTCTGTTCGTGTGTGTGTGTGTGCATGTGTCCTTATTTTTTCTGTGCGAGGTAGACACCAGAGTCACCCTCCTTAAAATAACAAGCTAGCCCTCTCCCTTAGGACAGCAAACAGCCACGCTGCAAGCTGCCTGATCCTGGGCCGCCCTAGTTCACTGCTCAGTCTATCTCCCACTGTCTCCTTCTGTCTCTCTCTCTCTCTCTCTCTCTCTCTCTCTCTCTCTCTATATCTAACAC